>LLCE01000057.1:0-229333 GCA_001414415.1 Hymenoscyphus repandus | reverse complement strand
GACAGTATAGGGTTGAATGACTGTAATTGAGTACGATGGAGAGTCAGCTAACCTGCGCTCTCCGTTCGATGTAAATGCCAGGTGGACAGCGCTCGTTGCCACGGTGACGCGGTCAATGCGTCGAGTCAAACTCGAGTCGATGTCGAGTCGGCGCCGGTCTACTGGCGCCCCACTACTGAGTCAGTTCCGCTATGGCACCGACATAGCTACCAGGAGACTTGACCTCTGACAGATAATACTCTTTAACATTCTTCCTATATAAGTTTCTCTCTTTTAGAAAGCCTTTTTAGTCTACTTATATTACGATACGGCCCTCTACTACCCTATAGCTAAGGAAGTATTAAAGTAATAGTCCTATATAATTTACCACAGCCTATAAACTATAACACCTCCTTAACTACAGGGTAGTAGAGGACCGAATCGTGACAAGTGTCTACTTACTTTATCTATTATCACTAGAATTATATCCGTTTCGAATCTATAACTAAGGTAGGAGTTCTCGTACTAGATAAGGAGAGCCAGTCGAAAAGGTAACTGTTTAAATACGCAAAACAATGGGTTCTAGTAAGGCACTAATTTAACTATTGATCGTCGCCTCTAGTGTGCGAATCCGACAGGTTAGCTAACGCCCTTGACCACATGGCCATGCACAAAGTTCTAAACGAACGGACCGAATGCGGTATTAGATGGAAAAAGGAGAATCACGTGCGGAACCTAGTCGCCTGCCTAAACAACCGTACTTTCCTATGTATATCGATCGTCGTCCAGAGAATAAGATTTACTTGTGTCTCAGATTTTGGGATGTCTTTTAGCACCCTTTCTGGATTAAATGGTCGCAGTCCGGTTTAGAGAAGAGGCCGGTGAGAGGTGATTAGCTCTGAGTTCGAGAGACAGCCTAAAGCCCCTAACACATCGGCAAGTTAATGTTATTGCGTAAACAGATTGGGCTGGTCGAAGGTTGAGACGGAGAAAGGTCACATGCCTCACGAGGGGAAATGGAAGCCATCACGCCATAGTGTTCATAGGAGATACTCAAACTTGGGATGTCGAATCTCTCGCAGTGGCAAAATGCACATCGCGAAAGGAATTGACTTGGATCACTATCATCTTGTCCAGAGGTCTACAACGTACATGCTGCCTCGAATGAAGGGTGCATGGGCTGTCAACCGGGGGACAAAATGTTAATAGCCAGGGTAAGCGGGAAGCGGGTGGACCGCGCTAGCACGGAAACCTCGCGATTAGTGTGCTGCCAATTAAGAAGTCAACGACGCAGGAACCGTCCCGCGGATGGGAGACCCCGAAAAGTATTTCTTGGCTCACCTCTTAACTCCGACTTGCTACATTTTACGGTAACCTATCACTTTCGTTTATCTGCTTTGTTAAGCATAGTGTTAGACAGTGGATCAGCAGTTCTTACAGTTGGCTTCTAAACTAGAGCAAAGTATGCTAGCGGTATAGTATATTCAGTTAGCGCGTAATGGCCCATATGCTAGGGGTGTGTGGCCATGACAAAACCTGCATACATACCTACATACATACATACATACATACATGCGAGACGGAGCGAGCTCTGTAGGTTGTTTTCAAGCTTCGTTGCATGTCTGAGGCGAGCACTCTGGATGCGGATCATAGCCCCGTGTCGGCGTCGCCTAAGTCACTACTAGCCGTCCACGGCGACCGCACAGAGAAAAAGAAGAGAACAAGCGCCCGGCCACCCTGCCTAAGTAATCCATCGTCGAGCTTTTCGCATGAAGGACGTCAGAAGCGCGTGAACACTCGCACCAAGCAAGCATTTCGCGGTGATCGCATCGAGCGAGCATTTGGTAGGCATATTCGCAATAAAGAAGCAGTGACAACTGCACTGCGCTTAGAGTCAAGAGAAGCCTCGGATTTATTGTCGGCGATCATCAATGAGTCCGATTATAGCTACAAATAGAAGATGACGTGGCAGCTATACGGCTATGCTGTATTGTGCTTGAATACCCCGCTGGTGAGGCTGAATCAATCGCAATATTTTCAACCTGAGCTTGCGTTCCCTTTCCTTCTCATGGGCCCTCGTATTTCATCCTACTTCCTTCACTGTGATCCAAATCCTCTGCTCCCTGCGAGACGCCTAGCTCTTGATGTCGTTTTAAGCAAGTTAAGGCTACCCGACCTTATTGAGACCTACGACCGCACCGAACTCTTTAAGCACCCATACTAAGTTGGGCTTTTTAAAGACGCCGAAACCTTGTACATAGCTAAATAATGCGTCTGCTTGATACAAAGACGCGCAAGCTTGAAGAATTCGGAGGCAACAAGATCCCGCCGTACGCGATCCTTTCACATACTTGGGGGGGAAGGTGAGATCACCTTTCAGGATATCGAAGGTGGTTATGCAAATAAAATGATAGGATATGAAAAGGTCAGAAAAACCTGCTTGAGGGCCGCGCATGATGGACTCAAGTACGTTTGGATCGATACTTGCTGCATTGATAAGACAAGCAGTGCAGAGCTCTCCGAAGCGATCAACTCCATGTACCGCTGGTACCAAGAATCTGTAGTGTGCTACGCATACCTTGCCGATGTGCCGTCGCATGCCGTTGATAAACCCGAATTCAAAAAGAGCAGATGGTTTACAAGAGGATGGACCCTTCAAGAGCTTATCGCTCCTTCGACGATAATATTTCTTGACCAGAATTGGGAAGAAATGGGTAATAAATCAAGTTTGCGACGGATAATATCGACGATCACCGGTATACCTAGCAACATTCTCCAAGGAGATGACGTCGATTTTGCCAGTATCGCACAAAGAATGTCATGGGCTTCGAAAAGGGAGACAACGAGGGTTGAAGATCGTGCCTATTGCTTATTTGGCATATTTGGCATCAACATGCCGTTGCTCTACGGAGAAGGAGAGAGGGCATTTCTTAGACTTCAGGAAGAGATTATGAAAGTCTCGGATGACCATAGCCTTTTTGCCTGGAAATCATTTGAGAATCATGGTGGCCTTCTGGCAACTTCTCCAGCCGGGTTCTTCAGCTCCAACGAGATCATCCCACTTAAGCCCTCTAGTACCTTAAGCGGGGCCATATCCGTGAACAATAAGGGAATTCATTTGGACCTCGACTTTAATAGCAGAACGACCTTTCAAAACGTTGGTCTTGCTATCCTTCCCTGTGTAGCGAAAGGGAAAACCGTTGCAATCTACTTGAGAACCATGTCAGAGACAGAGGGGTATTTTACGAGGACACAAAGTGATACGCTCGAACTGCTCAGTCTATCAGATGTCAGCCCGTCAGGATATACCAAGAAGAGTATATGTGTCCGACAAGAGCGAGAGAATCGGTCGCCGCTACTGAGGGCTGCGGCCAACGGGCACGATGCGATGGTGAAGTGGCTGCTCGAGAAGGGCGCCCAGCTGGAGTCCAAGGACAAATATGGCCGGACACTGCTCTCGAGGGCTGCAGAGAACGGGCACGAGGCGGTAGTGAAGCTGCTGCTTGAAAAGGGCGCTCGGCTGGAGTTTGAGGACGAAGATGGTCGGACGCCGCTATCCTGGGCTGTATATAACGGGCACGAAGCGGTGGTGAAGCTACTGCTCGAGAAGGGCGCTCGGCTGGTGTCTAAGGATAAAGATGGTCGGACGCCGCTATCGTGGGCTACAGAGAATAAGTATAAAGCGGTAGTAAAACTGTTACTCGAGAAGGGCGCTCGGCTAGAGTCTGAGGACGAAGATGGTCGGACACCGCTATCGTGGGCTGTATATAACGGGCACGAAGCGGTGGTGAAGCTACTACTCGAGAAGGGCGCTCAGCTAGAGGTTAAGGACAAAGATGGTCGGACGCCTCTATCGTGGGCTGCAGAGAATAGGCACGAGGTTGTAGTGAAACTTTTACTCGAGAAGGGCGCCTCTTTAGAGTCTAAGGATAAATATGGCCGGACACTGCTCTCGAGGGCTGCAGAGAACGGGCACGAGGCGGTGGTAAAGCTGCTGCTCGAGAAGGGCGCTCGGCTCGAGTCTAAGGACAAAGATGGTCAGACACCGCTATCGTGGGCTGTAGAGAATAAGCACGAGGCAATGGTAAAGCTGCTACTCGAGAAGGGCGCTCGGCTCAAGTCTAAGGACGAAGATGGTCGGACGCTGCTGTCGTGGGCTACAGATAAGGGCACTCGGTCTGAGGACGACTCTGAGGGCGAGTACTCAGACGAGTCTGACTACGAGTCTGACTGCGATTTTGAGGACACGAAGTGATGAAACTGCTGCTTGAGAAATACGCTAGGAAACCGGTCGGGTTGATCCAGCCGGAAGCAGTTGCAGCCGTGCTCATAACTAATGGTACTATGTTACTATTCTTGTGGATTATTTAAATCGTGACTTATCGAAAGAAACCGACAGAGTTGTTGCATTGTCTGGGCTAGCGGCCCGTATCGCCGAGCTCGAAATTGTCACCAAAGTTTCGGCATCTTCAAATTATATCTTCACAGAAATCTTCTTTGGCGGCGATCCAGCCAGATGAAGCGGATCGAATATGAACCTTCCGAAGTGCCATCATGGTCTTGGATGGTATACACTGGAGGCATCAAAATTATCGATGACCCCTATACACTATTGGAAGCCTTCAGGAACCTTAAGTTCTCTAAAGGGGACCAAAAAGCCTTGGCCACTAATGTAAGGGAGTTTCTCGGCTCGCTTAAGCCCTGGTATTGCAGCCTCGATCTCCCACGACGGGCCGGCCCGCTCGCTGATCAGCGCAGAAATACAGTATAGAGTGAATTTTTCTTTTTGTTGCACAATACCACTGCTTCTCTATCTCACAATTTTAAGCCGCCAAGCCCTTATCGGGAAAATCGTTTGACCTTCATTATCAACGTCCTCCATGCATCCCTATATTCAAGGGCAAGGACCTCACTTTCTTACTTTCAAATAAAGCAAACGCTTACGTGCTGTGCTGTCTTGTTCGTATAAAAACCTCGATTTTCAAGACTTCACGTATCGAGTAAGCTTTTCTCTTCGCAATAGTCTCGTCTTCATGGTGTCATTCAAACATTTGATTAAATTATACTATATGGCCTACATTCTCGATAATTCTCTATCGATATTGCGCACAGTACTCTACTAGATATTGTTCAAATAATACGGACTTCAAGCTGTTGTCGTAATAAGTGGCCTTGCTAAAACATTCCAATCCCGACTCTTTCATACTCGTTTTCCCCTCGCTGTCTCTGTCTCACAAGCAGTATGTGATACTCTCGACATGCCTCCCAATAACAACACTTTGTCTCCAGCGAAGGTCTTTCTCATCTTCGACGTCATACATAATCCACCCTATTACTTTTTCACTTGATTCTAGAATGCTATTTTTAACAGGTGACAGTATTTCATGCAGTGGTATATACTTGATATGTCATTTGTTACGCTCCAAAATCCTCCCAGACCTTTCTTACTCGCAATCAAATTCAATCAACCCTTATAATTCCACTTCCCTCCCTGCTCACCACGTCAGCCCCTTCCCCTTAATTATTACACCTTCCAGAGAATGTCTCGTAGGGCCAAAGATTTTACATCAACGTAGTGAATGTGATTTTTCGTCTCCTTATCTAGGCTCTAATGTCAGAAAAAATGTCAGAATAGATGCTAGGGTACTCACCGATTCGTGTACGAACTATAAAGATGTATTGATCAGGTTCATTCACTGCGCTAGGTGGGCTTAATGATTTTACGACTTATTCCCTTTTGTCCTACCTACATAGTAATAGTTCTGATAAGTCTCAATCATACTCTGGCATATACATATACTTCGTTGACCTTGAATTCCAGCGTCGAAGCTCGTGCTTTTAATTTCTCGGATCCTCAGTAGTCACGATCTGTGCTAATGGCTGGTCTGTCAGACACGTAGATCAGGAAGTTCGTAGCGAACAAAGATCGGTTGAAGTAACCTCCAGATTTTATCTAATACGCCGACATCTATCATCTCTATACCCTCGTCCTGAGCTCGCAGGCTCTTCTCTAAAGCTCGAATCAGTTTTATTACACCCACCACCGAGCCGAGCCTAATTACATTGTCGGCGCTAGCAATCAGCACGAGATCGAGAGAGAAAGCGGAGATATAGGCTATACAGGGAACACGAGAAGTGCGTCCGTATGGAAAGAGAACTCGAGTACATAGAGGTGCACGCTGGGAACGATGGCCTATGGTTATATACTATGACCACTTGTTAGCGGGGGCGGGGTTGCTTTTTAGATACGCGAGCCTACTTGGATGCCCCTGCCCTAAAACCCTTGAATAGTCGGCGTCTAGTTTAGACTCTCTCTAATTTAAACATTAGCATTTTAGAATGATAGCCAGCACATTTTTAATGAGACTATCTCTAAACCTTAGTAGGCGATTATCGGGTATAGGGAATGAGGGGAGAAAGTGAGGGGAGAAGTAAGGGGAGGAAATCTGAGAATGGAGCGAAAGGACGGCATGGAATATCTTCTGTGGCTAGCGTTAAAGACAGGAAATAACAGAATAGACTTTAGTTAATACGACCTTATAGCCCCTGGTTTATTTTCGCGCGTGGCTTTCCTAAGCCCAGGACAGCTTGTCATCTAGGAGTGCTGTCCCAACGTAGAACTCTGCTTGGGATAAAACTCCTGAGACTCTAGGAACCCTAGATTTCTAGGGGTACTAAGTTAAATGGCCCTAGATGTAAATCAGTCCTCACTGAGAGGTCCTAACCCCTAGACAGTCCTAGGATTCCGCTAGTCACAGGAGTGAAACCGCCATAGGATATAAGTTATAGGATAGGGCATGTAGGACATGTGTCCCACGGCAAGGGTCGTCCTAAGTGGCAGTTTCTACATCATTATGACCTATACCTTAGCGTATTCGAGCTTCTACTCGTTGTGAGCTATACGTGCCGTTACCATCGTAACATATGGTCGCCATTCAAATAATATATAGCTATTGAAATCTACAGATACGAAACTCAATCTTTTCACTACACTTGTTTTATTCGTGTTTTATACATACGAATACTTAGGATCTTCAAAGTTCCTCCATCTGTCCAAACTACACTCCGTAATAATATCAAATGTCACATGACACACCAGCTCGCTAGCCCCCTCCATCTCTAGTAGTGGCTTAAGGAATTCCAGATAATGCTCTTTGATATTCTTCCCATATAAGTTTCCCTCTTTCAGAAAGCGTTTTTGATCTGCTTGCGCCTCGATCTCTAGATCCTCATAGCTTGGTAGTATCCACACTTTTACTAGTGAGAGTTATACGATCTTAATAGAAGGAAAATTAAAAGTTAAATTCGAGGAAAAAATATTAGTTATAAGACAAAGCGAAAAATATACCATACAAGTGTTCAACCTCTCACCCGTCGACGGCTCAAGTGCACATTTTGCACTCCTGTGGACTCCGGTATACCCGATCCCTAATTCGCTTTTCGCAACTACCTCCAATTCACTCAGATATCGCCTAAATCTCCAGTCTAGTACTCGGTGATTGCCTTACTCAGGATTGCTGAATGTCAGCTTGCTGATAGTGCTTATATGGAAGGCTGCGTTGATTCCTACAAGTGATAAATGGCTAGTAACGGCGGGCAGATCCGGCGAAGCGGCGAGAAGTGGGGTTTATAGAGTAAGGAATGCGGAGTAATAGCTGGAGAGGAAAGTTTGGACATATAATCTGCTAGCGAACCCAGTGAGAAGTGAGAGCTGGGAGGGTGTTTCGTGGTATCGGCCCCATGCAAGGCTGCAGAACTATGAACTATTGGAAAGTAATCTTTATGAAATTGATTTAATAATAACATGGCACAAGGATCGTTTGTCACTAACACAGTGGCAGGCAATGAAATAGTCGACGGTTGTTCTCCGTTGTTTTGCAGCGAGGGTAGAAGGCTGGTCGAAGGTGTAGTCACTCGAAAGGGCAAGAATCTGAATCGTAGTAGACGCCATTTCAAGAGTGATCTTATAAGTCTACTGGTTATCTATCTATTCCACGCCGTCCTTTGGCTTCATTCTCAGATTTCCTCCCCTCACTTCTCCCTCACTTTCTCCCCTCATTCCCTATACCCGACAATCGCCTACTAAGGTTTAGAGATAGTCTCATTAAAAATGTGCTGGCTATCATCCTAAAATGCTAATGTTTAAATTAGAGAGAGTCTAAACTAGACGCCGAGTATTCAAGGGTTTTAGGGCAGGGGCATCCATGCAGGCTCGCGTATCTAAAAGAATGAGATAATTCAAATTCCGTCGAAACGCTGAAGATCAGATGGCTGCCTCCATACAAATTAGGTTAGCGCGAGAAATTGATGACTAATCGGCACCCCAATGGCTAACACAACCAACAATGTATTTTTACAGTAGATATCCACAGCGTCGCCGTATTCCAGCCAGTGGCACGAGGCCACATAGAACTCCTAGACTCCCGCAAGTTTAAAATCCGAGCCGCGCTCCTAGGCACGGACTGCCACACGTCAACTTCATTAAAATCCTACTTATCTTCTGGTGTCTTTCTGAAGCTAGCCAGAAGGCATCAGTGGTAGCTTGTGGTTTGGATATGGCTCCTTCGTATTATAAAACCCCTAATTAGAGATCGTCGTGGCTTCAAAAAGAACGTGGCGGTACGTTAAACCTCACCTGAATTATAGCTTCCTTCTACGCACGAAACGAGAACGGGCAACCCCTTTATAGGTAAAAAAGAAGAGCTATAAATGTTAATCAGGTTAGCACGAGCAATCCAGTGTTTGCAGTGATAACTCTGTAGCTGTTGAAGACTTCGGTGGCGCTGTCGACTTTGCTTTTCCTGGTTAATTTACCCTTAAATATAGTGTTAAGAACAATAAATTCTTCTAATAAATTCGAATTTTATTCAAGTTCCTCGTAGAGAACCCACGGCAGAGCTAGCATTACCTGGATTCTTATAAGTGTGACAGCAGGGTATTACGTTACAGAGTGTCGCCTGCGGCCTGATCTGGCCAGATTTCCCTGGCCAACTGAAATTGAAGGACCCTATTAACAAGTGAGTTTACTAACATACATACGTGTTCAGGTCACAGATGTATGGAGGGTGAATTTGAATCCTCTAGGATTGTAAGATTGACTTTTCACCTGATTTTCACTTCATTTGCATAAGAGGATTTAACTACTGCCCCCTATTTATATTGCGCCTCCCAGTTTATCCAAGTCTCCATCAGGTAATCCAGGCGGCCAAAGGGGTTTCCTTTAGGAAACCTATTGTTAGGATTCTATCCGAGATGTACAACCTTTCCTTCGACCTCCTGTATACCAATCGTAAAGCCTTATCTTACCCAAGTGCAGTTTTCCCTCAATTCCTGCTATATCGCGAATATCTATGGGTCAATAAACAGCTGGGATCATCGAAGGATTCTAAAGAAAGTATACTTTTAGAACCTAATGTTATGAAGCTGAGATCCTGATGAGATGTGAATGTACATTAAGAGAGCCGGGTTCCCCCTCTTCTGTCTCTTTATTCTACTTACTCTACCTACTTAGCATTGCCTGTGTTAATAGAATGGTTGTATCCGTGAATAGAAGCCGTTGATATACTACTCGGAAGCCCCGGCGGGGTAATCGATGGAAATTCCGTATGGCTGGGGAAACAGAGAGATATAATATATAGAGAAAGGCTCTAGCCGTCTAGGACGGTAAGAGAAGAGAAATAAGAAACTCAAGACTTTACCTCCTACTCTTGTGGCTCGATTTGTGATTTTCTTACGTGCCTCACACCAACAGCCGCTACCGATGATTTGAAGCCAGATTAAAGTCAGTCTTTCTGAGAAGTGTATATTCAGACTATTCTCCACACACTTCGCCGCTGTTCATTCTCTCTCCTAGCTATGGGGGAAATGTGTACTATCAAGACGGAAGAAGTGCAGAACTTGCCATTTGGATTCCCGATCTATCAAATCCGTCAAATATCTACCCCATGGAAGACTCAAACTCGGACTGTCAAGCTGGCACAAGCTCAGAGTACGTTTCGAGCCTATACCAGACTTGAGTGCTCTTTCACTCCAAGGAGTTCTTTTCGACAAGATCAAAATGGTGGCTAAAATACTCCCCGCATTCACTCTCCCCGAGAATCAGTACGACACCTAGAAATTCAGCTTCAACCAGAACGTACCCGAATAAATGCCCAAGAATTAAGCCGTCACAAGAAATTGACCTAATAGCTCGACAGTACACAAGAGAGCGCTTCTACAAAAGCGATCACCATGCCAATCGAAGATCAGCCACTTTCTTAAGTTGGCATTATGATTCCTTTCGCGGTAACTTACTACAATGAATACTATTTTACTGAGGGCGAGAACGTTCCGCTATGCTACTGGGGTTGCTTCGCTATAGCCAGACTAAGACTATCCGGGAAGTTCCCAGAAACACCGCTCTATTCGCAAAAAACTAGGGCTATAAAACCACGAATCATTAAATGTGGACTCTCCGACTGTTGACCAATGTTTTTGCTGTTTTTTGGTCGAAAGGCTTTTGCGCGCTGTCGAAAAAATGATGTTTGAGCAGGGGGTCAAATGGATAAAGAAAGCCGACGGTGGTCTAATGCTACAGTCAGACAAACTACCATGTACCTATGCATGACAGGGTTCACGCTTGTTTTTTTCATTGATTTAAGAATATTGTCTTCTTTCCAGATTAGGAGTTTCTCTATACTTTCTTGGCGGCGGTCATCATCTAAGAGGTTTCTTCAAATGGCAGGAGCCAAGAAAAGGTTTCTCTCTGTACAATTCCATATCCCAAATACCGTCTATTTGTCCACCTCACGTTGCTTATGTAGTCTGCACGGATGAGCGGCTTTGCTAGCGTCATTTTGCAACACCTACATCTGAAAAACTAGCTTTTCCGATATCGGCATCCCACGCTACTTGTGCAACATTATCATTACAAGTCTAGATATGGCCCTTGTCAATGTACTCTGGCAATCTATCCTGATTATTCAGACACTGATGATGACATATCGACATGGCTCACAAGGCTTCAATAATAAGCTTTAAGGTCACATTGGCGAACGGCTCGGGCCCGTCGCTTATGGGTACACAAACATGACAAGCTTTCTTCATTTCCGTTGCTCCGCGAGAAGTTGAGCTATTTGAAAATGCATGGATCTCACAATCTGAAGAAAAAAAATCAGGTCAATGAACGTTAAAAAGATATTGGACATAATTTGTATAAAGCTGTCTTGCGAACCAAGAAGTCTTCGAAAGATGGAGCTTCGCTTGATTTTCAGCCGCATCATTAACCTCATCGCCATCACCATTTTTCTATACTGAACTACTATTTTCCCGCAAGTGATTATAAATTACATCTACGCTGACATCAGTGGCACGCTTCGATGTAACTCTTTCCTCCTTCATCTAAGCATATCTCGGCAAGATCAGCAGTTTTGCCGACTCATTCTCGACACGGTGATACTTATGGGGAAAATGGCGTCTCTCATGACTTTGAACTCGTGCCTATCAATGTGCGTCAGCTTACAAGTCAGCTACCTAGGCTTCAAACGGAAGTCGAGGGTATCATATTGCAACACCTCGATGCATATCGAAGTTTTTGGCGTTATGAGCTTGGTGAGGGTCTTTTGGATGCGAATCGGCATCTCCGAGGACTCTTAATAGTAGTGGCAAGTAATAGAGAAATGATATTTCTGGGGAGAGGGCCCTTATAAAAAGGGGACAAAACACCCTCTATTGAATATCAGAAACACCAGCAGCACAATCTTCTCTCCACGACAACTTCTAGCTATCAACTGTTCTAAGTTCCATCCTTGACATTTCATCATGCAGTTCCACGTCTCAGCTATTCTTCTCGCTCTCGTGGCATCTACTGCAAACGCAGCACCAAATCCAGTCGCCGAACAGACCAAAGCCCTTTCAAAGCGCATCGAGTAAGTTCATCCCTCCTCCATTATCCCGTCGCATTCTAACAATACATAAGTCACTTCGGCCTCGGCACAGTCTATACCCAACAAGGCGGTACCGGCTCATGCGGTCAGAAGAACCCAGACTCCGCACACATAGTTGCGCTCTCGAACTTCTGGCAGAATGGCCAGTCGCCAGGACCATTCTGTGGACGGAAAGTGCAAGGTTTGTGCTTTCACAATTCTTTGAAATTAAATTATAAACTCACGAGGGACAGTGACCAACACTGGTAGCAACAGCGGTACAGGAGGAGCAGGAAATACTATCATCGCGACGGTTCAGGATACATGTCCTAGTTGTGATGAAAATCATATTGATTTCTCGGTGGGAAGCTGGAATCAGTTGACTAACAATGCTGCGTTTGGGACTGTAAATATTAAGTGGTGAGTTGCATTGCATTGTCCTATTTGAGGGCAATTTGGTGCTAATTTGAGGGTGTAGGCATTTCTGCAATGTCAATGGACAGTGCTAGATCCTCAATTGTGATGAGGTATGCGGAAAGAAGGAGAGAATTCAACATTCTCTTACCTTCTTGCAGGACTCTTTGAAACAGGGATTTAGAAATAAAAGCTTACATTCGAAGTATACTATGAATTGTATTACAATACAAGGGCTCTCTTGAACATATCTTACCTTCTATACTTTCTTTGCAGCTGTATTCGAACTAACCAAAGGTGCCTGAGACAAAGGGCAAGGAAATCAAGGGTAGAGATCTCAGCATTGAGATGCTTAGTAGCGTTGTTGTTAGGCGAGTCTGTACATGGCGTTTAGTAAGCATTTCGAGAGCCACATGAGCAGAGAAGGCAGGCTCACTTAGCAATTCCTATGACCAGACTGAGCACTCACATTATTTCTAGCATCGCCCTTTGGGAATAATGAACTTTCTTGTGTTGCTTTGCCCAAAGTACTTTTTCGGTAACATGATTAAGACTATAGTTTTCCCCTTTTCCCTTTTGCCAGATCATGCAGCTTGTCTTCTCTCCCAGCTGCGATTGCCATTGTATGTTGTGATTCGTCAATGCCACTAGTCGGTGAAAACGCATAAGTTATCGTGAGTAGGATCAGCGGGAAGGTTGGTAGCTCTATAAGTTGTCGTTCGCGAAGATTAACGTTCGATGATGCGCAGATTTTTCGGTGGAAACGAATATTAAATTGATAAGAGGTAACAGAAGATCTGCAAAACCTGCCTCAAGCGTAGTAAGAAGTAATGCTCTTGCCAGCTATGAGAGCCATCCGTTTTGCTAAGCTAAAAGGCGGCTCGATTCTTACGAGATGCTAGATGAAGCAGCAATGAAGTGCTCAGTCATGTTGATCTTCAGTCGTAAGACGAGGAATGTCGTCGACCCAAGAAAAGAAGATTATCGTAAGAAAATGGGCGGCGTAGCGGAAATTCGACAATAGATTGAATGCGACTTTGGTTCTTGGAAGAGAGCAAAGAGTTGGAAGGAGATCCATTCTCCCTGTGACGAGAATAATAGAGAGTACGAAGCTAGAATACTCCAGACAAAATAGTAAGGGGCATTTGCTAGTATAGATTACTCGACGTATGCTCAGCTCGCTGGGTCCTTTGACTGCTGCAGTCTTTGGCAAGGCTTGGGAGGTGTCGTGCCGCTGAAGACCTGGGGTGCCTATTCGGGCAACCCACGGTATTGACTACTAGCTTGAATAACACATCTGAAAGCCTGTAGCGTCTCGGCTATCGAGACATTTCAAATGTACCTAGAGATGGGACCAATACGTGCAAAGATTCCGCAAGCGTAATTGCTCATAGCAGACGAGAGAGGTGGCGAGGTCTCAAAGAATGACTTGAGTTTTGACGCGCAAAGTTTTGAACCATCTTGAAACTTTTCGGTTAGCTCGATGATTTCCTTACTCGATGCACATATTTGGTGGTGCAATAAAATCCTCAAAAAGTTTTTAACAACTGTCATCAATGTCATGGAAGAAATTAAACTTAACTTGCTGATAATATATCTCCCCGTATATTTTGTAATGGCAAGCTTTGCTACCTGAGGGTTAAGAGGAGTTGCAATGAATCTTGGCAAGTTGTTCCAACTTATATAGGAAGAGAATTGGTGCTTCTTTTGGAGTTTAACTTTTTGATAAGCCAAATAACTGTATATAATGAATAAATTAGACCATGGTGTAGAACCCCAAGGAGAAAGAACAGGAAGAAGGATTAGTCCCGTGTAAATGTTTATAGGAATTCTAGAACATAAATGCATGCAAGACAACTACATACCCTAAATCCCATGTTGCATTACCCCAGTAACTTATTTGCGTGTGAGCACAAGTATAGACCTGTTCTAGAAACCCCAAAAGCCAAAACTATTGATGAATGGCTGGGTGACAGAAAAATCTCAACCCAACGGAAAAGACGACTACCGCGCCGGAATCATATAGGGCGATAAACAGCTTCATCGTTAAAACCGTCGTTGGTTTGTCATGGCTCTGTTCCCCAAGCTGCGGCGCGAAAGTGACACGATAATCGGACTGTCAGGGGAAACGGGGGGATAAAACCTGGGGCTCTCCACATTATGAATGGCGGATTGCCTAAATTGGCATCCCGTGAAATCGTATACCTGCAAGCCAACAACAGCAAAAGTTGCAATTCGACAACTCGTACGAGGAACTTACTCTTCGTCTAACTCAAAGTCAGCGTGTTGCACATGACGCAAAACCATATCACGATCAAGTGAAAGAAAGGCTCTGTGTCCACAATCGACTGTGTTAATCAATGCTTTCAAGAAAAGGGGGGGCTTCTCTTTAAGCAGAAGAAAAAGGAATACTTGCTCGTTAATGCAATAACAACAAAAAATATATGAAAAGTAGGGCAACGGGATTTGATGTCTTATTCCTGACATAAGGGATCTTTGTGATGACTTCGGGAAACTTCTTAGTCCAATGAGAGTTGTACGTAGGGATGTTGAAATGGTTGTTGAAGATGGAGGGAAAACCCCAGAACCTCGTCGGTGGCGGCGTCGGGAATTCGACGGGAAATCGGCTTGCCAAGACTAGGATGATCGGCTATGCGAGGTTGCCTCAATACTTAACACTCCAGCGAATCTTCTCCCAACGGAAGTCTCAATCAGGAAACCCGTCACAAACTCTCTCTTCCCATGCTCTCTCTCTCCGCACCCCAAGCTTCCTCCAAACTTCTCCCCTCTCCACACTCCAATCCCGCTCTAAACCGTTTATGGTACCTTTCGATGCAACAATTATTCCCTCCTAACTCTCTTCGGAAGCTCTGTGCGAAACTTTACTCTGCTGGCTAATCTTTGCTGCTGTGCTAGCCCAACGGTGACGGCAGCGGAATCTGCAATCGACTCTCAGCTAGTACTACTACAGTAGTCCACTCCCATCCAAAAATCGAGTTAAACATGCCATCCCATCGACCAGACGCAAGGATAATCATGATTTTCGTCGGTCTTAGTCTAGGTCCGGGGTGCAAGAAAGGACGGGGGGAACATGGAAACCCCTAAGCATCAGGTAATTAACCAAGTATGACACTGAGGCGAACACCCACCGGGTTGTACCGTTTAGTAACTTCCCCAGTCGAGTGCTAGTCAATCCTTAGGTCAGACATATTGGCTACATAAAACCCAACGTCCCAGATCTTTGTTTCTTTTTCTTACTTCGTTCCAGATCAATTTCTCGTGTTCCGTCTGTGAATTGAACTAGGACCTGGCAAAAAGTGGAGGCTCGAAACAACATATCGTCATTGTTACATCAACAACTTAAACACGAGATTGTTCACACACGACTTCCATTATGTTTGGCAAATCGAGGTATTTTGGCCTCCGTGGTCAAAGATTGAATTTGGCTGTTGCATTGATTGCCGGTGTCGATTTTTTGTAAGTACCCATGTAATTAATTCAAGGATTTTTACTGAAATTTTGAAGTCTGTTTGGTTATGATCAAGGTGTTACTGGCGGTCTTCTGACTCTAGGAAGTTGGGTCAGCCAGTTTCCAGAGATTGATGCCGTCAACAACCAGAACAGCCCCGACTACAACCACATTTCAACCATCCAGGGTATCACTGTTGCAAGTTATAATCTTGGTTGTTTTATGGGTGCCGTAATTACCATTTTCATCGGAGATCTTCTCGGACGACGAAAGATGATTTTCCTGGGCTCAGCAATCATGGTTGTTGGGGCAATTTTGCAAGCTTCCGCCTTTCACTTGGCTCATTTGATCATCGGCAGAGTGATTACTGGCCTAGGGAACGGTATGAACACATCTACTGTACCAACTTGGGCATCGGAAACGTCAAAGTCCCACAAGCGAGGAAAGATGGTCATGATCGAAGGTGCCATGATTACAGGAGGCATAGCATTCTCCTACTGGCTCGACTTTGCCTTTTCCTACCTGGACCCCAACCCTGTAGCGTGGCGGTTTCCCTTGGCCTTCCAAATTTTCTTCTGCCTCATCTTACTGGCTTTCATCATGGAACTTCCCGAATCTCCTAGAGTACGTTGTTGGTAATCAAGTTGCAAGAGAACCTTCCTTTCTAACATCTCCCAGTGGCTTATTCTCAAGGGCGACGAGCATGAAGCACTCAACGTCATCGCCGCATTAGAAGATCGCTCAACAGACGATCGCGTTGTACAGACTGAATTCATTGAAATCAAGGACAGCGTTCTAGAATGTAAAGCAAATGGATGGGCCGATTTGTTCTCTATGGGCCCCGAGCGAAACCTCCACCGTGTGGTTCTTGGATACGTCAATCAAGTCTTCCAGCAAATTTCTGGCATCAATTTGGTAAGTTTGCGTGTTAAAAATTTACCACATCTAAGAGTAACATTTTCTAGATCACATACTATGCCCCTACCATTTATGAGCAATATATTGGATTGGAAGGTACATTATCAAGAATTCTTGCTGCTTGCAACGGAACCGAATATTTCCTTGCTTCCTGGTTCGCAGTCTACACCATTGAGAAATTCGGTCGTCGAGCTCTTATGCTTTTCGGTGCCGCCGGCATGTCTGGATCGATGGCTATTCTCGCAGGAATGAACTACATGTCTCAGGTCAACTTGGGCGGCTCAGCTCCTGGTATCGTTTCGGCAGTTTTCCTTTTCGTATTTAACACCTTCTTCGCTATCGGTTGGCTGGGCATGACTTGGCTTTACCCAGCTGAGATTGTTCCTCTCAAGATTCGTGCTCCAGCCAATGGTCTCAGTACCTCTGCCAACTGGATCTTTAACTTTATGGTACGTCCTTCTTGCCTATCAGATAAAGTCCACACTAACATGCTCACCAGGTCGTTATGATCACCCCCGTCTCCTTCTCCTCGATCGGCTACAAAACTTACGTAATCTTTGCTGTAATCAACGCATTCATTTTCCCCGTCGTCTACTTCATCTATCCCGAGACCGCCTACCGCTCCCTCGAAGAAATCGACGACATCTTCCGTAAGACGACCGGCGGTTGGAAGGCCTGGTTCAACGTCGTCAAGGTCGCCCATGATGAGCCGAGAAGGTATGGAAAGAATGGGGAACTGCTTATTGACTATGAGAATACTGAGACGCATCGACGGCGATCTAGTGTGGCTGCGCCAGGGGCCACAGATAAGCCGAGCAGCAGGGGGGTGGAGAATGCGGGGAATAGTGGGACGAGTAGTGATTATGAGAAAAGGGGGAATGAAACCGTATGAATAATAGCAGTTGTGCGGTCAGACGGTTAGAAGTGGATGAATGAAGAAAAGGAGAAGTTAGGGGGGTTAATTTCGATACCCAGAATTTCATTTGGTCAAATTGAGACAGCAATCTGACGCCCTGTTTCAAGCAAGAATGAATACCTGTTTTCATTTGAGCAAAACCTCGCCGTTGCAGAATAAAGCTAGAGTAGGCCTTCAGGGGCCAGGCGAGAGCCGCGCGCTTCTGATGGAACGACCTAAAGAGAGAGGGGACATTAGAAGATAGTCGCGATCATGAATTTTGGTCAACCCAATTCTCTAGAGGGGTTTAATGAGCGCGCGTAATGAACAACCGAGACGACGAATATTGGTGTAAGTACCGTCTAGTGTCGAGCACGAAGAGTAGAAATGGCTTTGAAAGGATGACGTTGTTGCAGATGTGAGTGAACATGTAGGCATGGGTAGAAATAGCAAATAAACTTCTCTCGTGGCGATCACCATGCGTCCGCTTTTTGTTTCCCTTCTGATGTTCTTTTTTGGTTCTCTGGAAAAAAAATCACAAACATAATCCGAAAACCTGGAATTGAAAATATTAATCACCGAAAAATTACCTTCGATTCTCCGTGTCTGCAGGCAGTAAAGTGGCTTTTATCAACTCATCGGCTTCGAGTTTTTCCATTTGTCCAGGCTTGACATAAAGCGAAGAGATATGTGTTACAGGGCCCAGCATTCCCATCCCTCCTCGACGTCAAAGGGCCCAAATCGCTCCCGAGAGAAGTAGTAGCCATACATTTAACTGTGAAACTGTTAGTTACTTAAGTGATCATAGCTTCGGAAGCCGGTTAGCGAGTTGCAGATTCATCTTTAGGTCGAAGAATGTTGGGTGATATTAAGTTGAGTGGATGTGACGAATAGATCTACGATAGAATGACCACGGCTTTCGAGGGTCTTGGGCTAGAGGTCAGAAAGAATCGCGAAGATATTAGACAAAAGCTATTTGTTAGCAGAATTAGCCACTAATATTCCGAAAGACTGACTTTTCATCTCGGCTAACTAGTGGGAATCCCAGGATAGTTACTATGCTATGTAGATATACGCTGCTCATGCCCATATGCCGTTTACTTTGTGACGAAATTTGATTTATTTTTGACACTACGTTAACTTCAAATTTACATTAGCTCCCCGCTCCTACTCTCTAAAAGCTTAACCGCCAAAGCTTGTGTGAAGTAGCATTCTGATCAGAGGAAACATTGGTAGAGGCATTTCGACGAGCTGACCTGCTTAGCATCGGTGTCCTTTTCCATGATTACACAACCTATGTTCAATACCAGAGAAGGGCCTGGAGGGTCGGGGATTAATATGGAGATTGATGAGAAGAACCTGGAGGATGATTAGGGGGGTTAGTTGGTGCTGCCCAATCTGAGCCACTGAGGATCAAGGGCGACGGGGTAAATGTCACTACCGAATCTTGAGCCCGAATTGGCGTTCAGCAACAGAGACTATCGGGATCGAGCAGTGATTCAAGACAATTGCGCGCATGCAATTGATAGTGTTGGACTTAATTTATCCCAAGACTACCACCTTTAAAATTTCAGTAAAACTAGCTTGTCATCCGGTACATTAAGAGGGACATTTTCTCTAAACATGTACTGTATAAGAGTGAAAATTAGCATCAGATAATACGAAGAAGTGTTACATTGTTAATAAACTTCCTTACGTGACCTTACGTGAAGGGTTGTGTAGATCGAGGACGAAGTCAATTGCCGCTGCGAGGATACAGAAGGCACACGATTTACGACCATTTGCGGACCGTTGAGAAGGTCCTCGACAATCTTCTTGAGCTTTGATAGGAGAATAGCTTCTTTCTCGTAGCCCTTTACTTGAGAAGCCCTCGAACAGCGGCGAAGCTTATTGATGTCTCGGTTCGGTCTTTGGACAGTGATTGTAGCCACATATTGACGAGATATGCGGGGGTTGCGACCGACACACGCGTTCAGCCATCTTGACAAATCACCCATGCTGCCCTTCGACCGTCAGCCCCCTGTCAGCCTCGAATATGGCCGTAGAAACATTTGCCTGCGTGGCTCTACCATTAGCTCTTACAGCATGTATCATCATCTGCATCAAGATCGCTACGTCGACGAAAACACAGCAGACCTCTCCGTTCTCCTCCTCTTAATCATGACTACATAACTCTTAGAGCAATCTCAATCTAAAGTCTAATCAAAAGCTCACAGCTAAGTCATATTATTTCTAGCGATACAAAACAGTTTCCATTTCCAGCTTAGCTATGGTTCTTCGGTGTTGTTGAAGCTCACTATTGACTCTCCCTAACAACCTGCTCAAGCGCTTTGACATAATCCCCTACCTCTTTCGCCCCCGTCAACGTAACATCCCTCCTTCTCCCTTCAATCATAACAAGAGGTACGCTATCTACTCCATTAGTCGACTGCTCCCCAATTTTTGCCTTAACTTCCACCAATCCCTCACTCTCATCCCCTACGACCCTCTTTGCTTCCGCTTCGTCTATACCCGCCTCTACACACGCGTTGATCAGTGTCTCATTTGAGCTTGGGTGTTTGCCTTGCTCGAAATAAGCTTTGTAGAGGGCGCACACGAGTTTATCGGTGACTTCGGCGCTTTTGCACTCCTGAAAATATTGGATGATGCGATGGGCGTTGAGGGTATTTGCGATGTATCCGTCCCTGAAGTTAAACGGAATTTCACCGGCGCCTTGAAAGGTCATGACTTTGATGTATTTCTCCATCTGGTCGTCGGCCGGGTATTTGGTGCGTTTGTACCAGTCATATTCTGTGTGATAGATTAGTATGTAGTTTTATCAAGGATTTGAGTGATTTCGGGACTGCTCTTGAGATAACTTTTTGTTGTTCTGTGTTTAAGA
This sequence comes from Hymenoscyphus repandus, assembly GCA_001414415.1. Classification (NCBI taxonomy): domain Eukaryota; kingdom Fungi; phylum Ascomycota; class Leotiomycetes; order Helotiales; family Helotiaceae; genus Hymenoscyphus; species Hymenoscyphus repandus. Next base: position 208,874 of record LLCE01000057.1, on the reverse strand, counting down.
GATTCTATGATTGGGAAGGCTGCCCCAAGTTGAGGGCTAAGGTTTGTAGGAATAGCTTTCAAGTGCAAAATGATACTTACTGGGTTCGCCTTCCTGGGAAAAGGCCGGATAGAGTTGGTATGGGTAGTATTTCACGGTGAAAGTTACTTTCTGAAGTCCTTCTGAAGTGCGGACTTGTTCAAGTGCTATGGATAGTGTCAATTGTGATGATTTCTTTGCTTGTGGGGTCTACCTTGAGACTTCCTCTCAGACCAGATCAAATCAAATCACGTGATGTGATATTACCTGGCCACGCTCTGAAACGTAGCTTGAATAGAGGGCTGGAGGAAACTATGCTCACCTTTGTCCAACCTTCAATGATGATAGTCTTTGTCAGAATTTTTATTTTCCCGAAGGTCGAGGTCGTTTTCTGGTTGCTCACTCACCTGTGCTTTGCCAAGTACGTCCTGACAATAAAAATGTCAGCAAACACTATATTCTCGGGACAGAGTAATAGAACACGACAGGGACGCATATGAAATGCTTACCACGGGCAGATAGTGTCCAAGGTGAAGTTTATTGTCGACTCATACATGATGGCGGAATTTGAGTCAATACGAAGTGAGAATTGGTGTGACGTTGGATGAGCTCTATGAGTAGAACTAGCTTTGCTGTAAGGGTCGAATACTGACTGTGATCCTTGGAATAACGAAAATGCAGACCAATTGATTTGATTTTATTGAGACGTTGCCATTTGAAGGAACAATAGGAAATTGATATCAACTCTAAGTCCCCTCTTTCCCTCGGCGTCCGCTACCCCGGATTAGAGGCGCAGGCAGTGAGGTCATTGGCTGAAATTCAGATCACTGTGGCTGTTGTTTTCGGCGATATCCTCGGCATTGGCATTCCAGAAACTGACCACCTAGGAAAACCTCCATCATTGAGCTCGGAATAGTAGCATGAACTAGACTTATTGTTACGAGTTGCTTTTCATGTGAAAGGAAAAGTCGAGATACGTTGTCGATTCAAGCTCCACGTAGATACTAGGTGAAATACGTCTCTTTCATTCTTCTCGACAACCTACAAACCCGATTGAATGTTTAAAGTCTTCCTAGGGCAATTTACGTGAATGAGTAGATGTGATGAGAGGACATTCGTTAACATCTTTTACTCCATATAGTAGCTCTCTACTGAAGCGAAGGGCTATACAGAATAGATACTCGTAGCTTGGTCGACCGTAAGCAATGAGGGCATTCACAGATTGAGTGCGAATTAAAGGTCCGGAAATAGAACGCACTGTGGGGTACAATGCATACATGCTCTCTTCAGCTCTGCTCAATGTACCATCCGTTGCTGAGCAATCGGACGCTCCGTACATAAGCGGAAAGGGCAAAGCCAATGTTGTGTCATCTCTGCCACGGTTTTCGCAGACGTTCAAACAAACTTTGCTCTCTCGTCTTTCCTCCAGTCTGCTTTCTTTGCGAGTGGGCTTGAAGTGTCGCACAGCCACTCTTTTCTCCCCCGGGTTTTTTTCGGCCATTGCAAGCGAACCGCTTGTAGAAGCGACGCAAGCCACAAATGCTCGCTTACTTGTCAAGATGTGCCTTCCACAATTACCTCTCTCAAAGGCGTTGCTTTGTTCCGCAAGCAGGCGCAGATGAGAATGACAATGTCAGATTGTGAGAGTCTTCCACAGAGGTATATAACCTCGAGGTCATTCCTTCCCCAAGATGTTATTTCCATCCACGAAGGCAAGTTCGATCTACAAGAAACCACTCTCTGCTTTCATTTTCCCGTCTCTCACCATCACAACTTTCGTTTGCATCCAAGTCTCATCACAATCGTTGGTTCATAAAAGACTTTTGGTACCTCTCAGCCTTCGTTTTTGATTCAATTTTGAATTGCATTCGCTTTACACACTCGCTCCATCGTCAAATCAAAATCAAACGTCAAGATGAAGTACTCTACCGCGATTATTGCAGCCTCTGTTGCTGTTACCAGTGCCCAGCAATCGTATACCTTGTCAGTATACCAACCTTCGTCACTTTGATATCAGCTAACAGCCTCACAGCAATGCGACTAGCGGCATTTTTACTTGTCCCGAGAACAATCCTAATGGATCTTTCTGCAACCGAGAACCTGGGGTCGTTGGCCAGATTATCCGTTGCGCACAGAAAGGGGAAGAAGTAGTGGGAACACCCGAGAACTGCAATGATAATCTTGCCGGTAACTATCCAGTGGGTGTCAAGTTGACTTCATGTTACGAGTCTAGCATTTTAGTTGGTGATGCTGCATGCGTTAAGGAGTGAGTTACACAGATAAACATTTCATAGCCTATTACTAACCATTGCACAGTTGCATCGTCTACGCTGCAGGCGGTTCATATCCTCTCCCAGACTCCGCCGAATGCAAACCAGTCTCGAGCAGCTCCAACTCCAAACCTGCACCTTCTACGTCCACCGCTTCTTCAACCTCCACCAAGCCAGCTTCTACCGAGTCTTCCACAACTAAGCCTACATCCTCTCCGTCTTCTACTTCGAAGCCAAGCTCGACAGAATCATCGACAAATGAATCTAGCTCTTTGGAATCTACAACGGCTCAACCCTCCACAACATCATCTTCGTCGACTGCCTCATTAAATTCGAGCACAAGCATTGCACCAAACTCGACTACCGCTTCTACAAGTAGATTGACCAAAACTAGTGGTACTGCCACAAGGACAAACACCTTTACGAGAACATCCCAATTCGTTAACCCAACTGGAAGCGGCTCAGGCTCAGGCGCAGGCAACGGGACCTCGGGAGGCGGAAGTGGAGGCAATGGCGGCAGTGGTAATGGAGGCAGTGGAAGTAACGGCGCGAATGGCAATAACGGCGCAAATGGAAATAATGGCGGTACCAATGGTGGTGCAGCAACAGCCAAACCTCTTTCGCCTAGCAGCCCAACAGAGTTCCAAGGATCAGCCGTCACCAACACGGCAGGTGTCGCACTCGCAGCTGTCGGATTCTTCGTTGCTTATTTCCTTTGAGCGGCCCACCAAAAAAAGAGAGTATTTCTCACGCGACTGAATTGGGAGAGGGGTTGTTTGTGGTCAACTATATGATCCATTCCTTTATCTCACGGCAATGGCGTATATTCGGCGTACTTGCTTTGACATGTTATCACCCAATGCACACGCAATATCTGGGGAATCACTTTCCTCCATGTTTGACAGTTTTTGGGAGGTTGGGAAGGTAACTCTTTGAGGGCATATATCATCTTTTTTTTCTTCTCCCCATGTTTGTTAGTATGCTAGGCACTTCTTATCATTCTTCCAGTAATTTCCAGCTTAGACTAGATTCCGGATGAAAGAATTCATTTATTGTCAGAACAACTTCCATTCGTCAGGATACAATTCTGGGATCTTGCACATATTAGATGTGCAAATCAGAACGCGATAAGAGTCTTTTATTTCTCCCAGGGTATTTTCTTAGGCATCTTACCTTCTAGTTAACCCCTCACTTACAATTCTCATTTTCATGTAACACAGTACAAAATAGACACTGCAAAATCCTGTCGCCGGACCATATGTCCGAAGTCTGGCACACACATAAACGGCTCACACCATGCACTGTACGGGTGGGTACTGCACTGTCAGCGATCCGTCATGTTGGTGGCTGGTGCGACGTGCAACAAAATCCTTTTCTTAATCGAAGTATGTTTTCAGGTAGGATGGGGATGACGAAGGTCTGGTTGTTGGCATTTTTGGGATGTGTGATAAAGTTGGGGATGTTTTGGGTGAGGATGGGATGGAGGTTGTTGGTTGATGGACCCGGGGAAATGCTACCATGGGTTGTTGGGTGAGGGTTCTCGTTGTTACACGGGGTGTGGGATTTTTGGTTAGAGGATAAGAAATGAGGAAGGAACAATCGAATCCAGGGAGTTGTGTCGAGAGTAATTATTCCTTCAAGGCTTGTTCGCTTAAAAGAATAACCCGTTCCCCTTAACACCTCGCTAAAATGGACACGAGAAGCTAAGACAATGCTAGGAACCAGCTAACGACAAATCATTGGGATTCCTTGGAGCCTGCCACTTCCTCTTCACCATCCTCACCCACCTCCTTCTCCTCCACTCCCCTCTTCTCCCCCTTCCAGATCCCTCAGCATCACTTCCCTCTTCCCAACTCGGAAGAATCTTCTTCTCTTTTCCCTTCTTAGGGGTAATCTCCTCATCATCCTCGAAATACGAAAGGCCATTGTTTTCAAACTCATTCTCGTACCGAAGATCGTATACCCATCTTTCGCCTTCAGTTTCCACTTCCACGCCCGTAATGATTCGTTCCTCGACCCACTCTCTGCTCCATAGATCTAGGGCCCATTTCTTCTCACTCCATTCCCATCCGTCGGGAGCACGGACATCCTCGAAGAATCGAGTGCCTTGTGGTCTTTGATGGCGGATTCGAACCTCGGACAGGGGATCATAGGGTGAGGTGCTGAAGAGCCAGGATTCCCATTCCCCGCCTGTAGAAAGCTTTTCGAGTTCAAAGATCTCGACTTCGCGTGTCTGAGGCGCAGAGTCAAGGATTATGTCACGGTCTATCCAGCTGTTAAGCCAGGATTGAGCGGCTTTCTCATGAGGGACGATGTGCGTTTTGTGGGTAGAGATGAATTGACGTTGGACTGCGGGGTGGCCTAGGGCGGTCATCGTCCAGCCCAGAATGAGGAAGACAATCCGCCAGGGGAGGAGGTGACTAGCTATGAACATTACGAGGGCTGTGGCGAATGTAAAGAAGAAGAGCGTCGACGAGAGTGCTTCATTGGAGAAGTTTGTAGGTGGAGCGAGGAGCGAGATTATCTTATCGTGAACACGAGAGAAATCTTCCATGCAGTTTTGAAGGTCTCGCATATTACGGAAGAAGTCCTTTGACAATTCTTTAGCAGGTTTTACGGTGGGCGCAGGGGCCAAGGCTGGACCGGTTGTGGGGTATTGTGCTGATGATTCGGAAGAAATTGTGGATGGAGGTGCGGGGTGTCGTGCAATGAAGGACGGTATGAGAAGACCAAGTATTACGAATACCAATGGTAAAACCGTCAGTAGGTATGGATCGAGACATATGAAACTGTATATCGCGAGGAAGGATAATGTATGCGTGGGATAAGTCCAAGACAGGAGGCGTATAGCCTTGGATTGAAAGACGAAAACGACGCCAATTCGAGCATTAAATCGACGAAAGTTATTTGACATGGTAGTTATGTTGAAAGAAGGCCTAGACACAAATTCGGACTGTGAAAAGGCTGTCGAGTCTTTATTCGAGGATTGGTCCTCGATAGGAATAACTTGTTGAAGCAGCCTGTATCACATGTTAATTTTGCCCATGATTTCTTTCGAGTATGAATCAAGTATGATATACACACTTCTCTAACAAACGGTCCTGCATGCTTGTGTGTCGCTCCGAGACCTTCTCTCGTGTCTTCTTGAGGTTCTCCTTCAGGTTCTTGCCATGCTTCTTAAACTTGTCTCGTTTACGCTGCTCGGAGGGTGTATCAGATTGATCGTCCTGGTCGTAGTCGGACAAGTCATCCTCTCCTTGTCGATCAAAGGTAACCACCGGTATAGGGTCATCACGGTTGACGAACGCGTCTACAGTGAACTCGTCCATCCTGTCCACCCAGGAATTGATCCTCTCCCAACTATTTGGATCTGCGGAGATTATTCGTTCGAGTTCATGCGGGGTACCGTGGAAATGTTTTGTAGAGGTGAGCTCGAGTTGCAAGGTTCGTGGCCTTTTGTGAATGTATCGCTCGGTTTTTGTTTCCACTGTCACTAAATCAAGGTTACGCTTGATAACATATTCACTCTCGCATCTTCTTCGGAGCCTCGTACAATTGTGAAGTGATTATTCTCGATGTTATGGTTTGGTGATCGGTGGATTTGTTTCTTGTCCGAAGTCTCGGCGAGTCGGCAGCTCAAATGACGTTCGCGGTAGCCAGGGGGGGTTCGCTCAGCGGTCATTTTAGGATCAACGTCCAAAATTGCAGGCCTCAATTGGACGGTTCAAGTCCATCACTTGAGAAGCACCCAACCGTACCTACAGTATGGACAGGTGGAACATCGCAACCTTCTGCATGAGGTCTGAGCTCTGTCAACAAACAGGAGATGGCCACACAAGAGCACATCACGATTATGCAAGGGCTGACCCAAGGTGGCCGACTATCAACACCAGATGCAAGGGAACCCCTTTTCTCTCTCCGCGGTCAGTTCGCTTCCCAAAAAAGGGTCAAGTTACTAGTGGGTATGTAGTTTGATTTACTTCGAAGTAACTAACAACCAATGTGTCGATCTACCGTAGAATAGCGCGGTACTAAAATGCTTTTATTTCCGAAGGACGAATTATTGCTGCAGCTTGGACCTGTTCAGGTACAAAATTGCTGCATCCGTTAAGGGGTAACCTTATTAGGTCAATTACCTTACAATTGAGGTACGGAGGAGGTGCGGTGACAAAAGTGTCGAGGGGGATTGGGGATTATGATGTACGACGTACGAGATCCTTCTTTAGGTAAGAAATGTTTGAGAAAGCTTATGATCACCCTTTACTATGACGCTCTAATTATTGTAGCCGAAAGAGGGTGTACTTTCATCAATCATGGTATCCATTATGAAGATCGGGAGGTGATGGATGGTAATTACCAGAGAATCGCGTGTAGAGTACTCATATGTTCGCTACTATTGCTGTTGCACCATGGTTCAACACCTCCGTAAACACAATGCAACAGCTAGGATACGGTAGGAGTCACCGCGTGAGACCCGACTGAAGAATAAGCATAACAACAACATTACAACCTTACAACATTACTATGTAGAATTCAGGCAATAATCAAGATATCCCGCCACGGTTGTTCCCTCGTTCTTCCTGCTGGGTGAGTGAGTGGATTCGAGCCCTCGACCCAATTGTCGTGCTCCATCCAACTCCTCTCCGCCTTCTTGATTTGCTCGTCCTTGGCCTCGCTTCTTTCAACCCCCGGTAGCTAGAACTGGAGGTTTCCTAGCAACGAACAATCAAAAGTGAGCACCGCTATCCAATTTCGCAGACACGGCCAGCTGCAGACAACAGACAGCAGACAGCAGACAGCGGCATATTATTCCTCACCACCAGAAAATCAGCAGCAGCATCATCAGGTATTAGATCGCAAGTCAGTGTGCAGAGCAGTGGCCGCTTCTTCATCACCCACTGCACACACCCGTTCGTCGCCTGTTTTCCTGCTCGGACTCTGTGCATCCTCAGCCTATTTTTCCCCCATCTCGAGAACTGAACCGACCGTTGCTAGGCCTGGCTGGCCCTTGTCGCTCATCTTGCCCGCGTCGACTTCCAACCTGCATCACTCGCGTCTCTGGAAATGAAATAGCCCATTGAACACCTCGGCCCCTAGACGGACTGAGACCTCGAGTCGTGGACGAGCAATAATAGTAGGGAAGGAAGTAGGAGATTCTGCCGTTATCCTTCAGTCCTGGAGTTGCCAGGTGGGCGACGTTGACTTTTCAATGATTCGGGATCAAAAAGCTCCATCGGGTCCAAGACCAGACTACTCGCCGTCTAAACTGTATGCACTACCTAGCCAACTTCGTCTACGGGCGCTTTCGCGTGCTAATCTTATTCTAGACAGGAGAATCACCCTCCTACAACCAGAAAACGTGCGGCTTCTGGTCGAGAGCCTACCCTCAGCGCCTCGTCGAGCAACAACCATTCCCTCTTCTCTTTTGGCTCAATCGGCCCTACAGAGAAGACGTCCTCGGGCACCTTCGAGTTCCTCCCCTCTCCCAGCTTCGACGACCTTCAGAGCAGCATATCCGGCGAGTCTACCAATGATTTCACGGCTCCATTGTCCGCAGTAGGTGGTACGAATATTGGGGGCAAGCAGGCCATGACGGAAGGAAAGTCAACGGTGGCCGCACGTGGAGTTACTGGTCCACGACCAGCCAGAACGAGTTCTCTATTGCGGAGACAGAGCACATCAACTCGGCAGAGCAGCATTTCTTCTACAGCTTCGGGCGCATCAGGGGCCATGGACCCGCCTAGCGCACCTGTTTCCTTGCGAAACCGACGACAGAGTCAATATCCCCCAATATCTGGAAGCGGTGCCACGAATGTCTCTAGAGCACCGAGAAAATCGATTGGGCCAGGTGTGATCGAGTCCGACTATTCGAAACCAGCACAGCGACGACGACCAAGTTTGGCAACGAGCGCATCACTGCAGGGTATTTCAGACGCACCGGGAGCTTCGACACGCGTAAACATTGGAGGCACGACAAGTTATACAGATGGCGCTCGTGGGTTGACCGCGTCACGAGCAGCGAAGACGAAGTCCCTACAGCCTCCATCGAGGCAGGGACAGGCTCATCTGGCGGTCAACGGAGCCACGCCTGATCATAGCAGATCTTCGTCGTTTGCTGGGAAATCCCCAGCGAGAGTGAATGGACGGGGAACAAGCACGCCATCTTCATCATCCAAGAGAATGTCTGTTATGCCTGGGATGCCAACGGGCTCACATGCAACAGGTCTTGGTGCGAGAACAGTGAGCCCCACAGATGCGCGAAGGGCAAAACGACTATCGATACTTCAAGGCCCCCCTCCTCTACCAAACACACCTCCTCAGCCAGACACATCTACGACTCGAACCTCTTCACGGTCCCCGTCCATGTTACCGAGAAAGATTTCAACGCCATTGTCCTCACGAACGACTCCGGACCCAAATCGTAAGTCTTACAGCTCCGGCCTATCTATTGGGTCTACTGCAAGCTATAACACATCTCAAACATCTGCAGGATCGTTCCAACCACGATTGTCGCAACTGCCATCATCCTCACGGTTACCGACACCGAAGCCTAGAAATGTGAATAGCTCAGCAGGGAATAATGATGACGAGGAGGAAGTACCACCAGTACCAGCAATCCCGAAGGCATACGAATCTCCTAAAGACTCGCCTGCGGAGCAACCTTTCTTTAATAAACGGAAATCAAGTATGCCTTTTGATGCCAGCAGTATCAATAGCACTTCATCGACTAGCTTGTCTGGGAGAGCTTCGATCCGAGAACCTCTGAGGAATGATAGAGAGCCTAAAGCACGACATTTCGTTTCCGCGACATCTTCGTCCGAGGCGGATCAGAACCAAACTACACCCATCAACAGCAGTAACAAGAAGAAGAACCTCAAGCCCATGAGACTACCGCCTCTTAATTTACTGCCTCTCAGTACCCCCACGGCTGCAAAGGTTGCAGCGCTACAAGACACTCCTAATGGGACGGTTACTCCGCCGCCACGCCGTACCAATAATAAGACACCTAGCAGTCCAATGACTGCGTCCAAATCCTCGTTCTTTTCTCGCAACCGACATGAAGAGAAACCCGAATTCGATCCAGTCAACATGCGGAGTAGCAGCTCCATTCATCGTCTACGTTCAGAGTCCTCGCAAATGGGAAATGGCCTTTCGGAGGCATCCAAGCCTATTGCTATGAATGGTGGTAGGCAACCGAGACAGGCCGTTTCGCCATTCGTTTCCTCCTCCCTTCCAAAGCACAGTGGTGAGCATTCTTTTATGCCACGATCGAAGACTAGTGGAGATTTTAGCAACGTGGAAAGTGCTACGGAGGCTCCACGACCACCTCGATTGACTGGTCCAAGAGCTCAAAAAGTCACCAGACCTGCCAAGACGACGACACCACCTGACGATGCAAGCACCACTGAAGAGCCCACGACGCCATCCTCAGGAACATCATTGCGACGAAAATTAAGTCTTGGTTGGAAACGAAGTACCTCGAAGAGTAACAACAGTATTTCACATGCTGCTAGTGAGAGAGCTGATCACGCACCTCTACCACCAAAACATGACAACATGCCTCCTCCTCGTCTACCGGCATCTGCAACCATGGGCAACATGAATAACGTTCCAAGTCCCAGCCCGTCTGTGAAATCCACAACTTATCTTGACTCCAAGCGCAGAAAATCCTCCGCTTCGAGCCTTAATATCTTCAGTGGTCACGATAGGACACGAAGTGATAGCTGGGGTGTCAATGGTAGCCCGAAGAAGGAACACGTTCCTAGCGATTTGCGACATGAGAAAACGCCAGGAGTGTCGACACGAAGTACTTCATCTGTCATGCACAAAATGTTGAACTCGAAGGCTTCAAGCCATACCATGAGAACTCCTGATCGATGGACGGCGGATTTAGACAAGGAGGACTTGGTTGCTGAAGAGTATATGAAGAAACTTGCATCTAAGCGGAAAGAGACGGAACATGCTGCCAAGGTTCTCGACGCTCTGAGAAAACGTGCTACGCCAAAGGAACGTGTTTCTGCCAGCCATGCTCTTCAGATCGCTAATCTCAACATCTACGAAAGAGGGGAAATCGTGGATTTCAAGGAGGTGTATTTCTGTGGTACGCAACATGCCGCCAAGCACGTGGGAGATCTTACCTCAGATAATGCCAACTTTGGGTACGATGATGAACGAGGAGATTACACAATCGTTCCAGGCGACCATTTGTCATACCGATACGAGATAATTGATGTTCTTGGCAAAGGTAGTTTTGGTCAGGTCGTGAGATGCATTGATCACAAGACTGGTGGTCTCGTAGCTGTGAAGATTATTCGGAACAAAAAGAGATTCCATCAGCAAGCTTTGGTAGAGGTTAACATTTTGCAAAAGCTTCGCGAATGGGTACGTATAGAAGCATCGCCTGAATATATTCCGCTAACACAATGTAGGATCCTCAAAACAAGCATAGCATGGTCAACTTCACCCAAAGCTTCTACTTCCGCGGTCACCTGTGCATATCTACTGAACTCCTGGACATGAATCTTTATGAGTTCATCAAGTCCAACGCGTTCCGCGGCTTCCACCTTTCAGTCGTCAGACGTTTTACGAAACAAATGCTCAGCAGTTTATTATTATTGAAATCGAAGAAGGTCATACATTGCGATCTCAAACCAGAGAACATTCTTTTGGCACATCCAATGCATTCCGAGATCAAGGTCATCGATTTTGGATCGAGTTGCTTCGAGAACGAGAGAGTCTACACCTATATCCAATCACGTTTCTATCGATCACCAGAAGTAATACTTGGAATGACCTATGGTATGCCGATCGACATGTGGAGTCTTGGTTGTATTTTGGCAGAGCTGTTCACTGGTGTTCCAATTTTCCCAGGGGAAAATGAACAAGAACAACTTGCTTGTATCATGGAAGTTTTTGGGCCACCAGAGAAGCACTTGATCGAGAAGAGCACTCGCAGAAAGCTCTTCTTTGACTCCCTCGGCAAGCCTCGTCTCACTGTTTCTTCTAAAGGGCGCCGCCGTCGTCCGTCATCTAAGACGCTTGCACAAGTCCTCAAGACCGAGGAGGAGCCATTCCTCGACTTTCTTGCACGTTGCCTACGATGGGATCCCGACCGGCGGATGAAACCAGACGAGGCGGTTAGACATGAGTTTATCACGGGCAAGAAGGCACCGATGCCAGTGGCGCGGACGGTCATACGCAACGAGTCGCCTATCAAACGTCATAACACTGTCGCAGCGTCATCAGGAAGTAATAGACCGCTTCCGGAACCACCAGTAACTAGTTTCAAAAATGGCAATGCAGTCAGGATTCGAGAGGCGGCTGGGAGCAGTCCAAGCAAATCTATAGCTGCAACTGCTCATGCGCGCAGAATCTCGAATGTCACATCGCTGAACAGCTCCACAACTTCCATCGCGAGTAAGCGTACCAGCACTGGTCCTTCTCTCGCTGCTGGCAGCAGTGGTCTTCCTCGGGTCACCCGAAATGTGAGCGCAAAACAAGACCTGGCCTCTGCTGGTGCAACTGCTGCCATGAATCGGAGAGTGTGATGGCTGCAGGTTAGAATTATATGAAAGCACGCAATGAAGGGTACATACACGAAATGATCCCCTGCAGTTGCAGGTTGGGATTCAATGAATCATAGACAGGCGGGACTGTTAATCTTCTTCAGGAGCATAGCTTGCGGGGCGTTTTTATTTTGTTTGTTTGGCTTCTTATCATACCCTTCTTTCCTGGCAAGCGGGAGCGGATTCGCGTTTTTCCAAACCATCAAAATATACATTGGGGGAGAAAAGACAGGTGTTCTTCGGGGGAGCAGAGTTGTCATGGACAGATACCGTTCATCTTGTGTGGTTACTGCTGGCTGCAGTGGCGTTTTTCGGTGGTAGCTGTGGATGAATCAGTGTCTTGATGCTGGCAGAAAGGGAGGACCGCTGCACAGCGAAGCATGAAGCGCGGACATGAGAATCGACTTGACGCCATAATGTACAAATAATGTTTTTCCGAACGGCCTAATTGGCAAGACACCACACACAACAAAAACACATTCAGGTGGAGGAGCCAAGGCTTGCTGGTGTTGCAGTTCAGTTGCTACAGAGGGGAGCTTAAGAGAGAAATAAGAAGATGTTGATACTCCACTTTGCTATTTGTGATAGTGAGACGTTCACAATAAAGTCTCAAAGTAAAGAATCCTCGTTTCCGGGTCAGAACATTCACTCCCATAGGCCATTACTTTGAACACTCATAACGAGCTCTACTATCAATCGTATATTTACGGATGGTAATTAATTAATTCACTCGCTTCACTGTCAATAAAAAATGGTTCTTTATTCTGCTGTTAAGTGACTCTCATTAGGAGGGCACACACGTGATCTTACCAACACCCCTGCAATAATTCGCGTGGCGGAAGACTTGGCATTGTTTACTTTGCATGATGACCAGCAACAAAACTCGACCAGAAGATTTCAAACAACGATCAAACGGAACTGGCGCACATGCTTCCTTCAGACATATTGATAAACCCGAATCGCATGTAAACAAGCACAACTTTTCCTTGCGAATTTGGCGGCCATAAATCAACAATATGGAATCAGATAACCTAAAGACCGCGTCGCTATATATTAACAACCAACTCCTCTCGCGCGGGCTCCTGCGCAATGGCCAGACGCTCGAATTTGCTCGCCCGGATAACGGCGACGGTGGCATGGAGGCGACGATGGGGAGGATCATGAGTGTAGTCAATGATTTGATCTTGCGACGAGATGTATACCCACCCATCCCAGACTAAGCAAGTACTATATACAAACATACATACTAACAAACCAAACAGCGTGACGCAACTCAGCGCGAAAACCTGTCCCAAACAATCCGCGCCCTGCGCGCCGACGGCTTGCGCCAGACTACAGAATTCGAGCGCGTAAACACAAAGCTGGTGGAAGCGCAGAGAAAGGTTGGGTTAGCAGAAGCAAATGACCGCGCATTGAAGCAACAAATTAAGAGTGCGGAACAAGCGGCTAGAGCGCTGAAAGAGGAGATGGCAAAGATGAAGATGCTAGTTAATTCCACGAGAGCTAGTTGTGCAAATGAGGTTAGGAAGCGCGAGAGGGTTATTGAGGGGATGAAAAAACATGTTGGGGAGGGGGGACGGGCGAGGGGCAGTGGGAAGGCGGTGGGGGTTATGAGTATTAACGTAGTTGCGGGAGTGGGAGAGGAGAGGAAAAATGAGGGTGGGAGTGTGGGCGTGGATGATACGGGGTATGAATTGAGGATGGAGACAAACGAGTTTTTGACGGAGTTGGCGAGGGGGCTGAGCGAGGAAAATGAGAGTATGGGGGGCTTGCTGAGGAGGACCGTGGAGACGTTGAGGAGCTTGAGTGGGTGTGAAAAAGAGGAGGGCGAGGAAGGGATGGTTGTGCATATGGAGACGGGGTATGAGAGTCTGGCTGGGGAGATGGATTTCGTGATTGAGCATCTGCGGCATCTGTTGACGAATCCATCATTCGTGCCATTAGAAGAGGTGGAGGTACGAGAAGAGGAAATCATACGATTAAGAGAGGGTTGGGAGAAGATGGAGTCACGATGGCGAGAGGCTGTTGAGATGATGGAGGGTTGGCGGAAGAGATTGGCCAGAAGTGGTCAGACTGTCAACTTGGAAGAGTTGAAAATGGGACTTATGCTAAGCCCGCTAAGACCTCAAGGACGGCAAGATCCAGGGCAAGGTTTCCAGCTGTCCACATTGATGGAAGAAGGAGAGGGCGACACGCAGGCAGATATTGATGCCATGGATGACTCTGGAATCCCTGAGCACGACATGCAAGAACCTGAATTCGATGAGGATGACGATATGTCAGAGTCAAGCTTGTTCGAAGAGGAGCCATTGGAGGAAGAACCGCTGGATGAAGAACAATCCGAGGAAGTGACGGAAGAACAGCCAGACCACGACAACACGTACGCAACGGAATCTTCCTTGTCGCCAGGTCCTCCTCCGCAGCTCTCACCATTACGAGAGACGAATGCAAGAGTCAATCAAGGAACCCCTTCTCCACAACGAGAAGGTTTCTCGACAATCGAAGAAGAGAATACCTTCGATCTCCTCCAGCTCGACGCCTCTTCGCCAGCAAAAACTAAACCAAAATCCGTAAAGTCCACACCTCAACCTCCGCCCAAAAACGATAATATCGTCCCATCCTCTCCAGACATCCTCTGCGTCACTCAAAAATCTTCGAACGTCTCCCAGCGTTCACCACGTAAAACCTCCAACCCAACGCCCAAATCCTCCCGTGCAGCAGTGCCAAAACTCCAACAAACCCCTTCAAGTCGTCTCCCCCGACCACGAGACAACCCACCACCACAACAAAGCCCCCTGACCATGGCAACCATAGCCGCAAAGCTCGCGGCCACGGAACGAGAAGCAGATGCTGCACGTGTACGCGCCAAACTTAAGGCTGCGAAACTCAATCGCTCAAAACCCACAACGACAGAGGCAACAAAACTTATGCCTCCGCCGGAAAAGCCGAGGGATCTTGATGATGTAGAGGGAGAGGGAGAGCCTGTGAAGGCCGATGAGAGTAGGAAGCGGAAGGCTGGACGGACGCAGGGGGGGCGAGCAAATCGTAGGAGGAGTACGTTGAGTCCGTGGGAGTTGGAGAGTTTGATTACGGGGGGTGTCAAGGAATGATACGTGGTGTCAATGCATTTGTATGGCGTTTGTGAAAAGACGGGTTCTGTCTGGTGGTAATTTGAGGGGGCTGGACTGCTTGGATAAGTGGTTTATGAGGTTATGATTTTGGGGGGTAGGGGTTGTATAGTTGGAAGTGTGTGATAATTGATGCATGAATGCTTGAATTTGGGGGCTCTCGTGTTTTGCTACGCTTTCGACATAGTGAAATACTGATTCTGAAAAATATTTTCGAAGTTCCGCTGATTGGAAGATGGAAAGGCGAAGAGTAGCCAAACCTTTAGTTCCCCAATCACTTGATAGCTATCTTCAAATTGTAGGTAGGTTAGCTTGATCTCGACCATTGGCATTACCTCCCACACTACATGGCTGCGACATCAAGGCCCCCTATTCGTCCAGCAGCTGCTTGGTGATATTATAGGGGCTCGTGGTATACAGAATAACGAGCTCGAGAACTCTTGAAACCAAATCACTAGCGTAGATTCGAAGTATACAGGGATGTGCATTGCCTACACTTAGATATACTTCCAAAGATATTGGGGTACGTATCCTTGTCTTTTTCTTGGGTTTGTTCTCGGAAGTGGCTTCCCAGGGAATTGCTGTATACACAGGGAGCCAATCCATAAAATCAAAATCCAAGCCTACTTGTAACAGTGATAGCACCTTGGAGGTCTCTCCTTTGCATATTCCTCCAAACCGTTTTGATAAATTATCAACTATCGCTATGAATCTGTTTGATCCAGCAATGGCTCGGAGCTACATAGTGAGAACTACAACCGTGACTCTCAATGAGATGAAGAACTGTTCCACTGGAGGTTAGACCCAGGTTCAGGGCTCGCTTTGGTAATGGAGGCCATAGTGGGTTGAAGTCGTACACTGTGCTACGCTCGCATCTGTGGTTGCCAATAAGACTAGACATCCGATTAAAAGCAGTTTCAAGCCGCCATCTCGCCTTGCGGTGCGTCCCAGGTAAGGGTTCGAACCCCCCCCCCCTATAAATGCATTTTTATTACTTCATGTCCCTAACTCAGACTTTGATCTCGCCTATCGTTGTCTGTGGAGCTTCTATATTTGATAAAGCCTAACTCTAGACCAAACCCATCTGGAGAGAGGGTTCTAATTAAGACTGGGGCATATACGGCATCGTCATTCAGTTGTGAATTATGCTCGTGGCTGAAGAGCACACGACCGTCGCCGAAATCGCTGAACTCTATGACATAGTCTTGTAAAAGTTTCCGGCCTGAGAAACTGCCACAACGGGCTGGAGAGTGAATCGGGAGATTCTTGGAATAGGTTGTCCAAGGAGCGGAGACTCCGACCATAAAGATGAGAATAAGAGATGCGAAGCTAGGAATATGGCTCAAGAAAGAAGGATAAGGCTGCAGATATCAAGCCTGCTGTCAGGTGAGCTTTTGATGATTGGTTGGGTCACTACTTGAAATGGTACAAGCGTCAGGTTCTAACAGCAATATGAATCAATATAAACTGCTTTAAGATAGGCGCTGTGTCAATATATAGTTAATCTATAACTCGTAATTCATAGCTTATCAAGATCCTAGATATTAATACAAATTTGTGGATTCTTCGGTTCTCCTAACCTGATATCTAGTTCGAGGATAACGTTAGAGAAGTAAATACCAGTAGCTATGGTACCTTAGAGACTACCTTAAAAGAAGAGCTGAGGGATATTTAGTTATTTAGCTAGCTACTGACTAGGGTAAAGCTCGATGTGAAGCGGATGTATGTATTGTTCACAAAAGAGAGGTCATATCTTAAGGAAAGTATAAATTCAATTCTCATCTAAAACCCGACCAACCAGCCGAGGAGCGACAAAAATCTCAGATTTCAGCCACTTTCTCGGCGAGTTATCCAAAACCCCATCGTATCTAAAGAAGCAAAACGCGCTATCATCATCAACAAGATCCCCAGAAAGAAAAAGAAGAAGTCCCCATCATTATGTACAAATCCACGCCATCACTCTCATCACAGGGAATCTCACAATCGCCGACACTCTATGCGTCCTGGGCG
Organism: Hymenoscyphus repandus; assembly: GCA_001414415.1. NCBI lineage: Eukaryota > Fungi > Ascomycota > Leotiomycetes > Helotiales > Helotiaceae > Hymenoscyphus > Hymenoscyphus repandus. The sequence continues at coordinate 191,882 of LLCE01000057.1, read as the reverse complement.
ATGCTGCGAGCGAAGCGGCGCTTGGCGAGGTTGTGCTCGATGGAGCGCTTCTTAGCAGTAGCTGATTGAGTGAAAGCGACCGATCCACCAAATGGGCCAGCAAGGGCAGAGTTCTGGAGCTTAGCAACGCAGACGTCTGAGGCGCCTCCAACGGAGCCGGAGCAGGTCATACCAGCTGGCATCTGGATGGCGACTGGGAAGTCCATGGTGGACGCAGCGGAGAGACCGCCAATGCCGATACCTGGGACGTTCTGGGTGACCTCGGCGGTCTTGAAGGCCTTGGGGTCGGTTCCGCCAGAGGTGGCGTCGACCATAGCAGTGAGAGGACCAGCACCGTCTTGGTTGACTTGGTGGAAGGTCATTTGGAGGGTTCCATCGTCGGCGGTGGTTGGCATGCCAGCCGAGGCACCCATACCGGTGGCGGCCTTGACGGCGGTCTCCTTGGTGCCCTTTGGTGTCTTGCTTCCACCGTTGGCAGCGCGCTCTCCAAGGGAGCGGCGTTGCATCATTGCGACATGGACTTCGCGGGCTGCGACGGCCTCGGTAGAGTTGGCATCACCTCCCATGAAGAGAGCGACCATCTTGGAAGCATCGACTGGGCCGTTGGCTGTGCGACCAAGAGCGGAGGCCTTGTTGGTTCCGAGCTCTTTGTCACGGATGATAGAGGTGTCGGCCTCAGAACCGCAGCCTGGCGTTGGGCAATCCCGAGGAGTTCCATCGGCGACTGTTCTTGTGTTAGTGATAATCAGGAAGTTGAAGTTGTGTAGAAGGCTTACCGGAAAGACCTGGCATGGTGACTGCGTTGGCACCCTTGACTGAGTCAATGACACCGTGTGCGAAGACATTAGTGGCAGCGAAGGCTACGATGAGAATTGCTGATGAGTATTGCATCTTGAATGTTTTTGGGGGGTTGTGAAGGAAGGTTTAAAAAAGATTAAAAGATAGTAATAAAAGTTGGAAATTGCGACCGGCGCCGGGTTGGGAAAAGATAGAAGAGATAAAGAAGAAGAAGCTGAAGATCTGAGATGCTGATGATGGAGAAAGGAAAATATTTTGAGCGGGATTGACAAAAGGTTTTATACAGGAAGGAGGACCAAGACTTGTGGACAAAGCTTGGTATGCTTGGTACGCTTGGTACACGCTTGTCACAGTCTTGGTACACTCTTGGAAGAACAAAAGACCGGATGCCGGGGCTTGGTGTGCAGGGACTGCATTTCTGACATGCAAATAAAGTTACTAAAGGTTGGAAACGTACCTACGGTCATGGTTGTCGTGGTGGTGGACTCGAGACAAAAGTGCTCTGACCATCTTCCACGATCAACGGGAGGCTGTGCGTTACTGGATATCAGACAATAGGCGAGAAAAGACTTTCGATTGGCTCTTTAAGATTCGGTGAACTGGTAGATTTTGATGGAGCAAGGCTGGGTAAGTCGGCACCGGGTCGATTGAGCAGTGTATTCAACGAATGAGATCTAATGGACCAGTCGATGACTAGGAGTCTGCCGGACGGACCATCAACCAATGCACTCTCCCACGGTAATAATGCACCAAGGCAGTCAAGTCCGCCATCACCTTCCGAAAGCTCGCAAGGTGAGGCTCTGCACGTTTTGGGCTTGGCTTTATGAAGACGAACAAGCTCGTCGGCGTAAAACTATGAATCGATTGCCGGAATTCGCTAACAGGATTGGAGGTGAGCTTGAAACAGGAGACCGCCAATAAGAAACTGATCCTCCCAAGGGCTTCCTCGATTGTGGGGGATCTTCAAACAACTTGTTCAGAATGCAAGGGCTAGCTAAACCAAACATTACAGCAAGGAACCAAGCGAGCTAATAAGAAAACAAGAAGAAAGAGATCCAGGAGGAAGATCCGGCGCATCCACAGGAGATCGGTAGATCGACGCCACCAATGGTACATCAATCCTGGGGGATGAAAGTGTAGAGTTCGCAAATGGTTCCCAAAGCGGATACTGGCTGCATGTTTCGAATCGTGCAACGTTTTGGCATGGCATGGTGTAGTAGAATTGCTCAGCCACCAACGATATGACTTTTCCGCGTCCATGAAGCACTATGACCGACTTGAATCAACTCAATCAATTCACCGGCACCGCGATAGTGTCTTCCAGCATAATGAAACTATTCGGATGAGCTGCAGCGGGTTGGGAGCAGCCCGTGGCATTCAGACATATTCTTCATCTTCGTTCCTACAGTTAAAAAATGCCTCGATGTTGATGCGGCTATTTGGTTCTCCGATCTTTGTTTTCATGCCAAAAACTTCCTTTCTTTGCGAGAAGCAAGCTGCGTTCGTACTCTATCTTCTTCGTTTCCCGTTTGGATAGAAATCTAAAGTGGAGGTTTTCTGGAGGAGGACAATGTGTTGTTGAACGTTTCATGACGTTAAGACTTGCCCAAAGGGTCAAGGACTGAGCTTGTCTTAAGCGATCATGTGACCGGAAAATAAGCTCCGTCGTCCCGCGAAGAGTGAAATCAACTCGATGATTCGCGCCATCCTCAACTTCGACATTTTAGAATTCATCTGGACTGTAATGGTACGAGATGTCCACACGCGCCGTATTAGGTAAGCGAGATACTGCGGTGTTACTGTCTATTTTAAGAATATCTTAGAATTCTTGACATGACTAGCTGCTCAAGTCCGAAAATTAGCCGTGTCCTTCCCGACGCAGCGTTGTTAGTGCGGTCCCTGCTCTTGGCATTTCGAAACATTCCAGCTTCACATCGATAATAGACGCGACACATGCATATCCGAATGAACTCCCGTCTTAGTTCCAAGATGTCAGAAAACTCGCGCATAGTTCCAAGCCTTTTCACGTCTTGGTCCAAAGTGTCGCTTGAAGACAAGCATTCAAGAATTGGCTACTTGAGGAACCGCAAGTACTAATCTGAATCTGGATCTAGAATCACGCTCGGGAGACTCAAGGAGGAAGTTTGTGTCTCCTTTGCCGCGCTATGCTTGTTGCCTCGTATGCTGTCCAGTACAAGGTCAGGTGCTATCGATTGGAGCAAACTTGACTACTCCTATTGCAGCCTAATATGAGGGGTTGATGATCTCAGCAGCCAAAAAAAACTATACAGCAACTTTTCTGCAAGTAATGTGTTTGTCCTGCAGCAAGCAGTCATGCGGCTCTGTTCATTACTCGACTATCCAGGGAAATTTATTGGAGGAGAGACGAACGTCCGTGGATCCAGGTCCAAGTTGCACGGCGGTCAGCACTTAAAGTCATGCACGACTCGCTCTTCGAACATTTCTCGAAGACGGTATTCGTATAAGATGAAGAGCAAGTGAGAGTGTGCCTAATACTTTGAGATTGACCAAGCAGCACGCATTAAAGGATAAATCTGACTCGATGAGCATGCACCAATCCGGTAACTTTCTTAATATACTCTCGATGTAGAGTGGAGTGTAACACCAACCTCTCTCCAGCCCCAAGCTTAAGAAGTCGTCAACCGAAAGGCACAGTTCAATTGTCATCATGATAACATCTCCGCTACTGTGCATGCTGAGCAGATCATTTGACATGGTCTAGGATGTGATGGTTTACCTCGGATTTCCACGGATTCCATCCCTCTAGAGTCTTGACCGCTGATTCCCATCATCAACACCGAGCACCAACATCATCAAGAAGTCGCCATCGACACTAGGGGGGCTAATACGATGTCGCCGTCGAAAAGAGATTATGCTCAAGTCAGCAATAGATCCTTCCGAGGACGGAGACGCAACCTTCAGTTTGTGCAATGATACCCTCTTCTGGCCATTTGCGTATACATTGATGTACAAATGCACGACTCCCGCAGCCGACCTCGCATCAGGTGGTATTAGATCGCGCTGGATCTGGCAATCCTCGATTGTCCTCATCCCATACGTCGATCCCTGAGGCTGGGACTTCTCGTACCCAATACATGCCATTTCTGCAAAAGGGATGAGCAAGCCACCAGGAAGGCTTTTTGTCGCCTCATGATGCCAGCTCAGGGATAGTCCAGCTCAGCCAGACCTTCCCCCTTTCTCTGCTATACTATAGCCCCCTTAAGCGAATATGCAGGATACTAGCATTCGAGGGTGTGGACATGGCTTCTCTACACGAGAGAGATAGCGGCCTTGATCGACGGGCATGGACCTTCATCCTGGATACCGAAGGCCTTTCAATATAGAAAAGCAAGAAATATCACGAAGCTTTGTGGCGGTTCGCCGCTTGATGATCAATCTCCTCTTTGAACACCGCATAGGAGCAAATAATCCTAACGGGTTTTCAATACCTTACGCGGCCGAATCATCTAAGCATTGACGGTTTCCGAAGATTCAAAGGAAAACGCACCATATTATCCCCAGCCTGGGCGTGCAGTCAAGCTGAAAACGAGATTTCGACCAATCACACCCGCAGTACCTGTGAAAATAGTGGGACCAGCCAAGCTGCAACAGGTTTGGTCCCCATGTTGACGGGCTCACCTCAGCTGAAAGCAATTCATAACTATCAACCACACGAACCAAAAGACATGCACAGAATCACGGGTGACGGTCGAGAGCCACTATGATGGAGCATTGAAGCACGGCACAATCTGGAATTCACGCAATGCACAAGGAAAGGCCATGCCTTGGTTTTCCCGCTCTGTTGGTGCAACGGCCAGCCCACGAATAGCCTTTGAACGACTCACAGGCTCTTAGGATCAAGCACTTCCTGTACAGTATCGGACACAACAATGATACAGCGTTCGCGGTAACATCGGCCTCGACAGCGGACAATTGTTGGATCTGGCTTGATGCGGATTCCTCCACCGAGATGGAGCTGACCGGCAGTCCGTCTCTGGAGTCTGTACGAACTCGATTGTACGTAAAGAGCGCGAGCATGACTTCGACTGGAATGATATACGGCGGCACAATTGCTAGACTAGATCCTCTCGATGGCAAACTCCATCGGAAAGAGTGACCCGCTTGTTACTGTATGTGCGCGCGTGGTGCGAATAGCCTCAACAGAGCCAGGGTGAAGCAGCAATGAGCGAGTTCTTACTACGCCGATTAAGAGTACTTGTCTGCAAAGTCCCGCCTTCCCAGCTCTTTTCCTCACGATACAGCTTGTACCCCTCCACGCCTCGTTCTACGTGGGACTGCATTAGAACCGTTCTGAGCTCGTGTGGAGTTGGACCGGCCTGCACCAAGACTTTTAGACCAGCCCTACAGCGATGATGCGCGCGACATGGGCGGTACGGAGGTACACGGCGTCACACAACCCGCTGAGAGCCACCAGAGAGCCACCAGAGAGCCACCAGGGAGCCACCAGGGAGCCACCAAAGAGCCACCAAAGAGCCACCATTCCGTTCGAAGACTTGATGAAGCTGCACGAAGGCTACAAGAAGGCATTCGTCGGCTGACTGGTGGTGCTGACGCGAGTGCGTAAACGCTTGTGAGAGGTGTAAAAAGCAAATCTCGGGCCTTGTCCCTGCTCATACATGGGGCTTTGGAGCTTACCCTGAACTCGCAGCTGGCCCTGCTCCAGCCCTGTCTCGCTCTAGGAGAGTGGCAGAAACATTGTCCCGGCCATATGACAACGACTGAATGCTTGTGTGGATGATGATGGTACATCGGTGTTATGTACCGGATGAGTCGATATGATCAATTTGCGCCCCGTCGACGAACAGACATAGACAGGGGAGCACGAGCACGAGCACGAGCACGACTCTTGGAGTTCTTGCCCTCCTCGAGCCCTAGTTTGCTCTTCCTGGCTGGGCTGAAATTGAGTCGCCATCCCCACTATCCAACCTTCTTTGCCGCGTTCAACCCATGACCCAGGATCAGATCTATCGAATATGCGCCGCGAGATGCAACTGCAATGCGAGGCCCTGACATGAGGGGTGAAATAATCCCCCGCCCTGCCGGCGCAGTTGGAATGAGACATTTCTGAGGTGAGTGAGTACTAGCTCGTTGATGAGTATACCGCAGGAGGCTAATGTGATCGACTGGTTGGCCTCCTGTCTTTAAGATGTGCGTCAGATCACTCTTCTACACTTCTTGCTTATTTTTGACTTTCTCTCTTCTTATACCTCCTTGTCCTGAGACACGATAAGATGAGATGAGAGAGAGAGTTTACTACATAAGATCCTCCACCTCCCAGATCCGTTCATACCCCCAGGTCTAATGTCAATGTCCAATATCTAGCCTGTCTCCACCATCTCCATACCTCCCTATCTCACCCTACCCATCGGGTTGTATAAGCACACTGGCCCTCATTTCCACCCCAACCCCCTAACACCGCCACCTTCGTACAGCCGTTGGACCCCGTCATTCAAAATGCCGGCGTTGTCCTCTAACCTCGATGAAGGTCACCATCTCTCCCTGGATACAGTGACCACTGTGTTCGTCGTCACGCTGCTAGCACTCGGCATAGTACTCCTGCGCAGAAAGTTACTTTTTGGTTCTGTTTTGATATCATCCTCACAATACCAGGCTTTAAAGATGTCAGGCAATGAGTATCAAGCATCAGAAAAGAGTCCGTCTCGATTCCAAGATGAGGAAGATGAGCAAAATCAGGAAGAGAGGGAACCCGTGATCAAGTCATCAAACCATGCTCGATCACTTTCTTCTCAGCTACCACCACCGACGATCAAACCATTCTTGCCACCACTTTCCTCCGCATCAAACGCCGAGTACTTTTCGAGCTCTCCTATCACGGAAACACCTAGTTCATTCGCACCATCATCGAGCTTCTCGCCCTCGGCATCATTTTCTCAATCTACCTCATTTTCAGAAGCGCCGGAAAAGTCTACGGATGGCCAAACACGACGACGCTCGTATACCAAGACTCTCTCGCTTCCGCTGCCCAATCAGCCAATCTCACACCCGTCAGCGCAAACATCATTTCCCGTTCCAACATCTCATCCAGCGCCTGATGCTTTCATTCAGCCAGGAGGACCGGCGCCTGTCTACATGCCTGTTGAGGGGATGATGGAGGTTGAAGTACAAGGAGAAATCATTGTTGCGGAGGGGTGGAGACGACATACACGTGTCTTTGGTGGCGGGGTATGTAAGGCCTGTGAGGAGAGCAAGTCTCGAGAGGTGGAACGGCGAGGAACAGCTTGAGACTCACGTCTGCCAGGAAACCTTCCTCGATGCCAAACTTCAACAACGCGGAATTGAGTTCAGAGGCCCGGTTAGACGACGAGTGTGGGGTACCAGGGTTGGGACGAGCTGAGGTCGAACTCGCCAGACACGGAAGGATAACAATTGAGGGCTTTTCTTTCGCTCGACCTAAAAGTGATAATGGGATACGATGCGTTTGGAAAAGGAACGTTGCAGATAGGAAAGCAGGGCCTCGAGGTGCCAGTTCGTGCCGTCACGTGACACGCCCCCAACCGGATGGTTCGTGGGCTTGACGGGCGGGCCGATTCGACGCACATGGCTGCATCCCCCAGACACGCATTGCCGGATTTCACCGTCCTGCAAGTCTGCGGCATGCCACGCGGAAGAGCATCAGAAACATTCCCGCAAAATTGGTTCTTTACGTCAATTATGCGCGTTGACGAATACGTTTTGAAATCGATGACGGGATCATGGGATGTCTGACGGCAGCCCATCGAACTTTCATGGGAATTTCCCACCACGGCCACGGAAAAAGGGCCGACAAGTTTACTGGTACGACGATTTTGCGAATGAAGTTTTTAGGGACTTGAACTTTCCGTTTAAAAAAGGCTAGGGGGCGCTTTGATTCTCATGTTCATATTTAGTTATTTTCATTTCTTTCCGTTCGAAACATTTCGGCATCTGGTTTAGGGTTATGGTTATGGTCATGGATTAGGAAGTTATGGGTATCATTTTCAGGCTTTTTCGGGATCCTCGGATATTAAGTCGTTTATAATATTGGGATATGAGCAATCATATAGGCATGGGGGTTCAACAAGGTAATCATTTTGGTGAGATCCGAGGTGTACGCAGGCATGTCTACCACATGGAGATATTCTGTGGGGGGTTCATATAAAGATTTTGGGAAGACTTCAACAAGAAAAAGGATGGGGGTTTTGATAGAAAGGAGATACCTTTAGTCATGGGGATAAAGGGTTTAAGTTTTATGACATCGAAAAGAGAAAGGAAAGCTTTTAGATATTTGACATTTATGTCGAAGATCTTACTAGAATTATATATGTGTCATTTTCTTCTTCTCCCTCGCCATCTAGGATTGCTTCCCTAGAGAGATGTGAGAAGAATGCTCTTTTCTTCCTCACGTTTACAATTTAAGTATTTCGAAACGCAAGCCAAGGGAGAAGCTACCAATGCCGTGTGGAATTCTACTCGATGGTTAACATTCTAGACTCTTGACAACGAAGAGAACCTTGACAGCAAATAAATCGACATGTATTGCGATTCACACTTCATCTCTGGAAAACTTCTCGACAACAAGACCCTCGATAACAAACAACCTGCCATATCTTTTGTTCACGCCCCGGAAATTTAAGTTCTGCAAACCACCGCATAACTTTCTGGTCGACTTAGTGTAGAGTGACGAGTTATTGTAGTTGCTATGGAAGAGAATTGGGATTGAGATACGAGTGATGTTCGCGATCATATCACGGACCTCGCAGGGTTCGAAGTGGTGTTGTTGATTTTTTGGTGGGAGATGATATAGTGTGCACTGAGGGTGAATAGAATCTGAGGTATTAATTGAGGCTCTAGGTGTAAATCCGAATTTCTTCTTAATTTGGTCACAGCTGGATTCATCGATAGACAGCTGAACTCAACCAATCACCCCTTATTCCCTTCTTTCTTGCCTCTAACACGGGACAAGCAACCTACTAAATTCTTAACGCAAGACACTAAGAAGCAGTCACATCGCAACATATAGACACAACTCCGCCTGATGATTACAAACTCCCGCCTAAAAACTCGCCCGATCAGAACTGCAACGAAACAGCTCAATATTCCTGATCGGGACACATCACTTAACTACATGGCTTTCGCTTGAAAGTTAGCCGATCCGACATGCAACAAAACAAATAAACGTGCCCCAACTGAGACATATCGCTCAACCACACACTCCCTGCTGATATCTTAGTCGAGTCAGTTTGAAACGAACCAAGTTATTTTTTCCTACTCAAGACATGAAATTCTCTCGTCCAACAATTAGCTGATTCCATCTATAACAAGAAAATAACCATATCCTTTCATGTACACCAAAGAAAAGCTTCTACAGGTTAACCACAATCTCTTTGCAGCTACTCTATAGGGTGCCTCAGACTCAAAATGGGGCTAAGTGAGGATTAACCACATCAGAAGAAGGAAAATCAGAGACGACGGAAGAAATATTTGACGCTCGATATTTGTGTTCTCTTCATTCTCGTCGTCGACCATCAAGCTAAGTACATCTGCATTCCATTCCAGTCCATCGTCCCATAAGTACCATTTCAACCACCACTTTATCATAATTTACACTTCCCCTTTCCCAACGAATGCAAACCAGTCTTGCTAGCTAGCTGCGCACCTTATCATCAAGTTTCAAAGACCAAGCCCAAGACAACGCTCGTGAGTTGCGCAACACACCCATGACAAAAGTCGAACTCGCTTGCTCGACAAATAGAAGAAGAATAAAAATTATGCGTATATATAAAACGGACCCCACCTGGGTATCAAAGTATACCAGACCAGACGAATTAGTCCACAATTGCGCTACCGCTCAAAGGACTTCCATGCATAGGACTGCTCTCGTTCATAGGTCCCACGTCTATACTGGCATTCCTCTGTGCCGCCTTCTGACTCTCTACGAATTTTTCCCAGCCTTCGGGATCCTGGTCTTTGAGCTGTTGCTTCAGCTCACTGGCTTCAATGCTGAAGTCGTTTAGCAAAGCTTCATGGCCATGTGTCTCAAGTTTCTGTCTGATCTCTTCACCGCCTAAGCCTTCAACCATGGCTCGGAGGACTTGGAGATGTTTAGGCTCCTTTTCTGTTCCAGTGGTACCGTGGTGATGGTCCTCGGATTCGGGCTTGAGGATGTCACGTCGGAACTGCTGTCCGAAACGGTGCATACGACCCTCTTCTTCGTTAAGGGCTCGAGAGGCAAGTGATACGTCTGAATTATGTCGAGAAAGGACAGGACGCAGGTTATTGTCCCCCTCATCGTCAGACATTGGAACCTCGAGATGGGCTGGCACTCCATCCGAACCCTGCCCGTCAGTATTCGCCATAAACTCAACGCTGCCTTCTAGACTCGCTGAGGGGCTAACTTCCGTCGCCTCTGCAACTGGCGGTGTAGGGGTCGTAATACCGACACGAGTTTCGGGGAACTCATCCTCGAATCGATTTATCATACCCTCCAAAGTTTGATCCAGGAAGAGGAGGCGTTCTGTTGTGTGGTCAGCATCAGATATTACGGATACCTCGAAAAAACACTTACGATAGTTTGCCTTGTCATTCGCCCTCGACTCCTTGACCAAAGCAGGCTGTAATCGAGCTCGTATCTTGCGAGCACTTCCAAGTAAATTCTTTGACACATCCTTGGCCTTGCCACCATTAACAGGGGTCCTGGTCGGTGTTGCAGCGCCACTACGTTCTGCCGTTGGACTTCTTGAATCATTGCCCCTATTCTTCAAACAAATACCGAGTGCCTTGACTACACCACTCCCTCCAATGACATAGTCATCGTCTGGTGCTGGCTCATCATCATCCTGCATTAGGCTGGCATCCTCATCGTGACCGACAAGATGCAACAGCACATCTGGTACCACAACTTCCTTTTCAAATCCGTTGATGTCCGATGGTGTTACTGCAACTTGACTGATCTCAGCCACTGGGCCACGTTCCATGTTCCGTAAACAGTAGGCAACGACCTGTTTGGCTAACGCTTTCACCACCTCGCTAGAGTCATTGGCTGGCACTTCAATATCGATACACATGATTGTTTTCGACACTCGTACTGCAGCCATTAGCGATGCATAGAGAGCGCATGCTTCCTCTTGGCTGGCTTCGTCATTCGCATTGGCTAGGGCGGCAATTTGCGGATTTTCCATAATGGTCAGATGAGCCAGGCTCTGACTTTCTGGAAGAATTTCCGCTAATGCAATAGCCTGGTCCGGTGTCATTGAGACATCTGTGAGATGTATCCGTCTTAGAATGGGCATCTTGGGTATGTATCTGAACTATGTCAGCATTTTATGTCATCCAACCAAGCTTTCACAATCGTTTGGCCATCCATGTTTCCCTCACTCTTACGCAGACATGTAGGCAGATTAAAACCCATGTTGCACGTACTCACAATGGACTTGGAGAGTGGGGAATTGAAAGGTTTGACACGGCAGTCAGCCTGACATAATGCGGGTTGAGCCTCAATTCAGCCGCAACCGTTTCCCGGCTTCGGAAAATGTTGGAGCTAGGCAACCATCTATTTATCGAAAAGAAATAAGTCAACATACCTTCGAAGTAGAGACAGCGCGCTAGGTTGTGCTTCAAACAAAGCATGATTTTGTGACAAATCAATGAAGCGAAAATTTGATAGTTTCGACAAAGCTGGAAATAACGTCCATAACGAATCCGGAGTCAGGTTACAATCAGCTAGACTGAGGGCGTAAAGATTGTTCTCGGTGTTTAAGGCGCTTGCAATCGTGCCAAGATGGTCTTTCAAGTCGTTGCCTCCCAAGTCTAATCCCTCGCATTTGCCATCTCGAAGAAAGCGCGCAACATGCTGCATACCCTCGGGTGTGATGTTGCTTCCGGCAATACCAAGACGACGTAAGCCTGACTTGATAGCGCCATCGATGAGACCTCCTAGCTGATCGGTGGTCAAGCCGCACTCCGCGACGTTCAACAATTCGAACTCCTTGCCGGCCAAGCGCTCACCGAGAGCTTTCGAAAGGAGACATGACAACTCAGGAGCTGACGTTGTGCTCGGTGTACGATGAAGATGATGACCGTTGGCAGCTGGAGGCGTGGCGAGGGGAGGAGTTTGCGGAAACGGGACTTTCGAAAGATCCATCGACTTGAGAGACCGGCACATGTTTATGAATAAGCTGATATATCGCCAGCCTTCCTTCCCTATTTTGATGTTGTTCTTGAAGACAACACGCTCCACAACCCCACCTTGTACCGCCTTATCGTCCTTCCATCCTTTAGGCTTCTTCTTCCCATAATCAGGACATTTGGCAGCTAATAGACCAGCTAAAACGACACGGACTCCCTCGTCAGTTAGACCGCAATTTTCCATGATTATCTCCTTTACAGGAACGACGGCCAGATAATCACCAAGGGTTACAAGATCAGGCAATTGCAGCCAGTAGCCAGTCAAGTCAAGAGAGTTGACAATTCCAGGTGTTGCCATGTTGCTTACTGAAGCCGTCAATTGTTCTGTTATCTTCTTCAAGATTGGCGTCTCTCGCAATTGACAACACCTCCGATAAATTCGAACAGGGTCTGTAGTCGGTGAAACTTGAGTTGTGGGAGTTCCATTCCCGTGAGAGCTGCCATTTGAACTATCACTACCATTTCGAACGAGTTCGACCGGTATCGTGCCATTAGCTTCCGCAAGTTTTCGCTTCTTCTCCTTCCGAGCCTTTCTTTCCTCCTCACTTCTCTTTTTCTTTTCTTTCTTCTTGCTATCTTTGTCTAGATTGCTATCATCTTTGACCTCGTTGGTAATCTCTAGTGCTCCTCTTCCGGGCGCGTTATCGACTTTCTCCCCCGTGGCTTTGATGACCCCTCCATCCTCTTTCTGATCTATGACTGCGTTTGGACGTTTTAATGCCTCCACTTCGCCCTTCTCTGCTAAGCTTTTCCTCTTTTCCTTCTCCCTTGGTTTTTCGTCCGCGACCTCATCTGCATATCTTGGACTGCTTGCAATTTCAACATCCACACAGAACGCTACCCGCCGTAATTTTGTTTGATCAAGGTCCGAAATAGCGCACCGTTCTCGGCTGCGGTCCACATTCAGTACCCTTCTTTCACACAGGCCATGTTGTGGGCCTCGAGGCTGATGAGACAATTGTCCGCCTGATGAGGACAGCCTCCGTAACGCACTTTGTAGAAAACTAGGTTGTGTGGATTTCGGGGGAGCAGGCGTATATGGCGCATCGCCAGGGGCTCTCACAGCATGCGGTAATACTGCATTCTTTGGTGAGTGTGGCCCAGCAGGTACAGGGATCTCTTCTGAAGAGGTTTGTGTTGTAGATATCGCTGGAACTGGAGGACTGGGTGGAGCGGTTTGCGCATGTGTAACTGGGGACGAAGAGAATTTGGAGGATATGCTGGATAACCATGAGTTCCGGCGAGAAGTGCTCGGAGTCGGTGATGAGGACTTAGGCGCACTCCCATTTAATGTCGCCGTCCTGTCTGAAGAAACGCTTCTCGAGAAACCAGGTCGGTGTGCTGGTATGGGTTTCGGCACGGAGGATTTTTCTGCTAGGGCGGTATTGCCATTCTGTATGGGTTTGGGAGGTTCTTTTTCGACGATCGTCGTCACAAGCGGAGTCTGCGGCTTTGGGCTGTGATCTGTTGGGAGATACTCAATTAGCATATATTAATTTATAGAAGAGATTCCGACCCAAGGTTCCACGGCATCAGAGATGTCTTGTCAAGATTCCGATGCGATCGCAGAAGGCCAGGGTATATCTGAACGCACCTTTGCTGGAGCTGTGGCTCGTCATCCAAGAGATGTCGACGCCCTGAACGCTCTCCATTGCAAGATCCAAAGCAGACAACGACTTCACGGCAGATTGCAAAGTTATCGCAGGTGCTTCGTTATCGTGGAAAATAATGGCGACAACTTTTGCTCACCTCAGCAGCATCGGCCATTCTACTGACGCTGGATCGCCATTACGCCACTTGGACGGCCCGTGGGGTATTTGTATGCGGGAATTGGCTACTGCTAGATAAAGAATCGGCCTTGTGTGCAGGTGTGCCCGTGAGGTGGATTGTTAATGCAAAGAAGGAGCAGCAAGTATCGTGACTTCTCTGGGAACGAACGAGAAATGACTTCATTCAAAGCTGGCTGGTTGGCATCAAGCAGTGCAGTGAACAACCTAGGAACGTTGTCTTCGGTGCTCGCAAAGGTGGATGCAGTGTGGAGATATTTGACAGGGGGATCGGGCTGCTTCGGTACTCAGATCGGACGTCCTCTGCGATCAGGTGCTCTTTGTTTGAAGGTACAAGACAACAATTGTGTGGTATTACAGTCTATAGTATACATTTACAGCGCGACATAGTACACACACTGGCAAGCCATACGAATGTAATGAAGTGAAAGAGGTGGTGCTGTGGCTCACAAAGGCATTATTCATAGAAACATCTGGGAACCCCTCTCTACTTCGAAGGAGCTAATGCCATTGTGCCGCCACGTTCTCCGCTGTACAGTAATCAGGGCTTGTAATCAAGCATGCTTTAATGGTCGGAAAGAAATCAAAAGTAGACATAAACTCCGATGAGCCTTTTCTACGCTTCATTTCATAATCCGTATTGCGAGAACGCCTAGCTGTCGCTCAATAGACATCGTGACTCGCTTGTTGGGCTTGGTGCTGAGTCGTACTGTGACAAGAGGGCAGTTTGAGCCGAGTGGTGACGGGAACTCAATCTATACCTATACACAACATTAACATAGGTCTTACTCGGAAGTGGATTGACTTTGTATCGGCAAAACATTGATATAATGACTTGCAGCTCCGATGCGGATAATTCAGAGCCTCAACTACAGTCAAGGATTTCAGATGTACTCACTCCGTGTTCAACGAGGTACATCAAACTGAATATGCTGAAAGAAGTTCTGCTAGATGTCAATTTTCAATATGCATCAGACAAGTAGCTGGCAATACAACCTTACGAGAAAGAGGCTTCCTAGGGTTTGCGTTTGTATAAAACAGTAATTCGACACGGCCAAGGGTGAGCTCATTATGATATTACATGAACCTACATGGGTAAAAGTTTTCGCATAGTAAGAATGTCAACTAAAGAATTTCACGGTACGAGGTGGCACAGATTGATTTGTCATTGGCAGTCTTATCCCATTTTGCCCACATCAAGAACTCCTCGTGACAGTCATGGTCATGCTAAGTAGCGACATGAAGGGTGCTCGTAATACACAAAAACAGAAATGTCGAAAATCTAAGATGATTCCTTGATCTCGGCAATTCTGGCCTTGACTCTCTCCATCTTCTCCTCCTTGCTCAACTTGCGTCCCTTGAACTTGAGAGACTCCTTCTTGTGCTCCTCCTTAGACTTTGGCTCAGCAGCATCGTCGACCTTCTTGAATGGATCCTCACGGATCTGCTTGTGGGCCTCCTGGTACAACTCTTCCAACCCATCGGCCTCTATTTCATCATCGATGTAACCCTGGAACTGGGACTTGTATCGTTCCTCATCATCGTCGGCGAGGGTCTCCATATACTCAGCAATGTGACCAGCGTAGATGTATTTGCGGAGAGTTTCGGCATCAAGCTCCTTGGTCTCGATGTCGTAACCTGGGAAACGGTTTTCGGAGTGGGGAATGAGAATGCCTCCGTCAGATGCACCTTTCATGGCACCAAAGATACGGGCACCAGTTGATGTGCGGGCAAGACCAACATCAAGGAAAGCCTTGAATGGTCGTCGACCCTCTTCCTCTGAAGCCTCGGTCAGTGTGTACTCTCCATCAGCCTCCTCAACACCGGTGAAATCCTTATCAAGACCAAGCTTGCTGAGGACACGACGAGCGATCAGGAGACCAGTGCAGTATGCGGCGGCCCAATTGGTAAGACCGTGCTCGATGCCATAAGCCTTGAGTTCGTGAGAGTATGCGGCGGCGAAGACTTTGTCACCAGTGATCTCGGAGGTCACGATCTGCATGACAATATCGCGGTTGGTGAATCGAACGACGAGGCGGTATTTTGGCGCATTGTACTTGTTCTTGGCTTGGGTGATGAGACGCTTTCGTGCATAGTAATCGGTCTTTCCGACACGACGGCGCTTGTACTTAGTCTGATAGCGACTGGAAAAATTAGAAGTAGTAAGGAAGAAGATGATGACAACGACTAACCTATAGTACGCAGAGTTCTTGACCAGCTTGGTGAAAGGCTGTCATTCTCGAGTCAGCAATTGGCATTTCAGATTCACGATCCGAACATTTTGCATGGACTTGAGCATTTCTGCTCATACGAGAAATCTTTCATCTTCCTTCTGGGGACAAGAAATGTTCTGTATCGTCGCAGATCATATGGTGATATCGACTTACCATCTTGACAGATTAGCCGCACAATTGCTGGATTATTGGATGTTATGTCGTGAGAATGAAAAGAAAGAAAAGATCTGGGTCTTGAATACTGTGCGATTTTAGGGCTGCGCTAGCTCCGAATATTCAGGTTTCTGCCCAGGAGTCGTAGAATGGTGGGGTACAAAGGCGGTGAAGATTCGGCCAGCGTTCGAATTGAACCTCGGCCTCTTCGGCCATCTCAACATCATGTATGTAGGTACTGAACTTTTTTTCCAAAATCCTAAAATTACTCATTTTTTATGTCTCAAGAAGATTTTCCAATCGAGTTTATGTTAGATAGCATAGACGCAGTCATGATATCAAAGCAGCCAAAGGTTTTGTGAGTAGTTCTCCTCTCCAAGTTGTTGTTAGTCGTGGCTGAACATTTCCCTTTAGATTGTTTGATATTGGGGGTGTTTGTGTAAGATCTTTCAATCTCTCTTATTCTTGGAAATGACCATTTTGCCTATTCATAGTCTGATTTCATAGTTATGTCATTCGCATTTCGCTTTCTCGCTCAACTGAAAAATGAACTTCTCTATTCTGTCGGCAGAAGCTGTCAAAGGCTCATATTTGGTCATGCAATTATCTTCTGATCAGAATATTTCCTTATTAGAAATCATTGCCCATGATATGTGTGGCACTCTGTGGCACACTTATCTTATATCAACATCCGACGGGTTCGACAGTTTATCAGAGTATGACACTTGACATTTAAATTATCTCCATTGCACTTCCATCGGAGGCAGCACATCCCATGCCTTTATCCACAACGAGATTCGATTCGATTTTGAAACATATCACTACAATTCTAACAACACAACCCAGGTCATCTCCCCATTCCAAGCAATCCTCAACTACGAACTTGCAAACTCTATACCTCCAGGCTGGATAAACTTCTCAATCTCACGTACCGCCCCAACAGGAACCTGGCACCAGCTCGAACGCGGCGAGATCCTCCTCGACACATCCTACTTCCGCAACTTCACAACCGACCTCCACAACGCCGTTCTTTGGTCCTCCTTCTATGTCACCAAAGCCCGCATCGCCAACTCTTCCCTGCCACCAGAGATACCGCCCATGCCAAAGGTTGATGCGGAATATGTATTCTGGAAAATGATGAGTGAGAGTCGGACATTTGACCCGTGGATGTATCCTGCGCTGCTGGCTTTAAAAGAAAGCGGGAGTTATATCATCGCAGCGTTGAGCAATACCGTCATTTTCCCACCTTCACACCCGTACTCAAATCCAAACCCGAAAGAGGATATCAAAGCGATATTCGACCTGTTCATCAGTTCTGCACATGTTGGACTGCGGAAACCAAGCCCGGATATTTACGCACTGGCACTTAGTGAAGTTGACGCTTTCGCCCAAGAAAATGCTAGTGGACGAGGCAAGGACCTGGGTTGGAAGGATGGTGTGAAGGCGGACGAAATCTTGTTTTTAGATGATATTGGTGAGAATTTGAAGGCGGGGAAGAAGGCGGGATTCGGGACTTTGAAGGTCAACTTGGGAAGAGCTTTCGAGGCGGTAGATGAGCTAGAGAAGATTACTGGTTTGAAACTCGCGGGTGCACATCCTAAGATTCCTGTAGAGCCGAAATACCCCGAGAAAGCGAAATTATAGGATTTGAAGAGCACTTTGAAAGGACAGTCGAATAATCAGTACAGTTAGTACTATTTCAAAATTAAACCTATTATATAAGTTGAGTTGACAAGGTGACTCGAGTTGAAGTTAAAATTGTTGAAGTAAACACATGCGTTGTATTTTTGGCTAAAGCTTAAGAAGACCTATCTAGGCCCCAACTTTTCGAGAACTCTCGACCCTTGCTCCTCCCATTCTGCCTTCGAAATCCACATATTCTCTTTGTCCGCCATAATGTTGGCCAGCACAGCTCCTCCCAAGAACACCATATGTCTTCGCCGTGGTGGATCCTCGATTCGCACCTTGAATTTGTTCAACCTCTCTGGATTCCCGCCTAACACCTTTGTCAACCATAATTGCTTAAGCTCCTTTTCTAATCTTGAAGGCAAGCCGGGGTACATGCTACTTCCACCAGAGAGAACAATCGCTTTGTAGAGAGATGATCGCACATCAACATCGGCCGCTTGAATCGTGTTGAAGAGGAATTCGGCGATTCCTGGTTGTTCGACGTCAACAAGGTGAGGTTGGAAAAGACATTCCGGTGCCTCAAAACGTTCACTTCCCACACGGATAATCCGGCCATCTGGTAAAGTGTAGCTCTCCACCAGAACAGTCGTGTCTTCGCTCAATTTCTGATCCAACTCTAAATCGTATGAAACATAGCATAGCTTCTCTTTGATTTGTCGGACAGTCTCGAAATCCGCGGTTCTGTTCAAGGCGTATCCGCGACGAAGCAGTAGCGCAATCAAGTTGCGTGTAACATCTCGACCAGCCACATCTAGACGCCTTGTAAGGTGATTAAGGACCACAGACTCGTAGACTGGAACGATATGAGTGACACCATCACCAGAATCTACGACTACTCCGGAGCTAAGACCTGTAATACCCGTAAGTTACTTGCTCTTCATTTCATAGCCCAATTCCAAACTATACCTTGCGCATACAAGGCCAAAACTGCTTGGATGGCCACATAAACGCCCCCGAATTGGTATCTCTCGAACATGACCTCGCACATTTGTTCTCGGTTCCGTAGAGGGTTCATTGGTGGTTCTGTAAGCAAGATCTTACGACCGGTAGTGTCGACCTTCATCTTCTCGTAGAAAGTGTAGTCCCAAAGATGTTGCATATCATCCCATTTCTTTACAATTCCATTTTCCATGGGATACGAGACCTGTAAGAGAGTTCGTGCTGCCGCGGCTTCGTCACCACACATGATATCCTTGATGACCAGGCCATCATTGCCTTTCTCTTCGGATCGCAGGATTGGTCGACCAACAATAGAGGGATACTGAAATTCGGGAAAGTTCTGCGAGAAGATAATGCTCAGATATTGCGAGACTCATAGAAATGCGGATTTGGAAGAGGGGAGGGCGCATACCTGGGCGGCGTAGCCAACCTTCAGGAAACCAGTTCCTCCATCGAGGACTTAGGGATTGACGTTAGCTACAAGCTTTGCATATTAAAGTAGATTGGAAGTACCTACCTATTGGAGGTTCCGCCATTATTGGAATTTGTGGAGGCTCACGGTGTGTTTACGTTCAAGGAGGGACGTCGTCGATGAATGTGGGGAGCCTGGCTGACGATGTTGCGCTTTTGGTGTTCTCGGGTCACCATGCTATTACCCCCTCCAAGGCTGAGCTTTCAAGAATTTTGAGATTAATCCATTCTTGGAACTTAATTTTTAAAAACTTCACAATCATGAAGATGACTTCCAGAAAGCTTCTTATTATTAATCCAAACTCTTCAAAGTCTATGACTGAGGGTTTAGATCAACTTTTCATAGATATGAACCAACAAGGGTCAACTTCTACAGAGATCCATACCTACACAGCACCATCTGGTCCTCCAAGTATCAACAACGAAGATGATGCGAGAGAAACTGCTGGAATAGTCATAAAGGATATCGAAAGTCAACTATCCCAATACGACGCATTGCTAGTCGCTTGCTATAGCGTACATCCTCTTGTTGGCATTCTCAGAGCGAAAGTTGCCCCTCATGTACACGTGACTGGCATATTCGAAGCAAGCATTTCAACTTCACTATCTCTGTTACCTATGGAGTCCGAGGAGGGAAGATCTAAGTTTGGCATTGTAAGCACAGGAAAATACTGGGAGAAGGCGTTATCGGATGGTGTGAAGGACTTCCTACAGGTCGATGACTTCAAGAACTGTCGGAGGTTTAAAGGAGTAGAGACAACAGGTCTCAATGCCAATGAACTTCATACTGCTCCACCGGAGTTGGTGAGGAGAAAGATGATGGAAGCCACGAAGAGGTTGGTCAAGGATAGAGATGTAAAGATAATATGCTTGGGTTGTGCTGGGATGGCCGGTCTGGATTCAATTGTCAGAGAAGCATTGATAGATGAGTTGGGTGACGATGGAAGACAAGTGCATATCTTGGATGGTGTCAAAGCTGGAGTAGGTTTGCTCGAAGGGTTACTCCGGGCACTTCCCCCGCAAGAATAAGTCAATAGTGGAGATTGACTCTACTGCTGAGAGTATATATGGCGAAGAACGTTGAAGGTTTTATTGAAACAGATTCTTGCTACTTTCATCGCCAATTCTTGAGTATTGTGTGACCATCGCTTAATTCCACAAGCACAAGGCTCTCGGCCCACAACTGCCTCTGCTTTTCCTCAACCTGGGACTCGTTAGAAGGCATGGATATGGCACTCCCGTTTAGAAACATGGCTCTAGGATGTGCCCCTAAATTCACGACATCGAAACACGCTCGCAGGAGATCTCTTGCCGACTTTTCATGAGTTCGAAGTACACCATTGGGCCAGAAATAGACGGAAGTGTTTTGAATCGTCGGCATTATGTTTCTCCAAATGAATCGAGATATGGGCGAACCTCGTTTGGCGAGTTCTGCACCTCCCATGCCACCTGGATCCATGGAGAGTACAGAGATATTGAAAAGTGTCGAATTTTGGTCGAGTCGCCGCTGTAGTTCATACCTGTCCCACTGTAAATCACAGACCAAAGATGAGGGAGCATTCTAACTCACACAAACATAACCAATAACATCTTACTCGTGCCATACTGTCTCATCCCAATTGTCTCACTTGAGCAGTCCGTCTCGTCCCCAAGCACATCCCCTTTTGAAACACGTTCAGTCGTAGTATACATCTCCTTCATCCCTAGAGACCACGTTCCTCTGTTCATCCAATGTGTAGAATCATGCAAAGCCGTTGATATCATGATAATTCTACCATGTTGCTTATCCATACTTTGCAATACAAGAAGCACAAACAAGAAATTTGCGAGGTAGTTGATAGCAAAATGCCTTTCGAATCCATTTGTTGTGTATTTCGTTCCATCAACATGCTGAACTGCTGCATTTAGAACGAGTGCTCGTACCGGAGGGATCTGCCCTGTTGACACACGCTGATTGAGAGTCCGAGCAGATGAGCGAATGCTCTCCAATGAGCTGAGGTCGAGGGTAAACAACTCGTGCTTGTGTGAAGCTGGTGCTTCTGCGAGTATTTGGAGCAAATCCCTAGCTCCTTCGGGGTTTCTGACAGCAAAAATCCCATAATGTTCAGATGCATGGGATGAACGAAAAAGTTCATTGATGAAGGCAGTGCCAAGACCACCATTCGCACCGGTGATAAGAACGCTGCCCCCTGACATTGCCAAGTAGGAGTAAGAATATGTTACAATTAGGTGCTGTAATTTTGTAAATGATTTCTTGCAACAAATGGAGCATTGGCGTGAAGTGATTGTTATACCGAATCTTTAGTGATTCGGATTTGTTGCTCGGAACCGAGCATCGGGTAGCTCCCGAGGCCAGATGAGATTTTAAGAGGCGTAGAAACAATACTTGCCAATACAGACTGTAAGAGAAAGTCTGATTTTCATCTCCGGACGCTATTGGGGTGTTTCATTTGAACAAAAGGACTTCCAGCTAATATTAGTTTGTCTTGGTAAGGGGGATTCGAATCTGTAATCAGGCTTCTTAAATAGGTGTGATGTGTCTAATCATGCGGAGTTGGTTTATTGGCGATTGAAACGACAATGCCATTTCCTAGAAGATGGTTATGATGCTAGACCGCAAGGCCGGATGGAGGTGCTAGAGCTCAAGACCAGAGTGCAAAGGTGACCAATTCCATAGTCCATTTGGCATTCCAGTATAAGTCTCAAGGCGATGTTTTAAGACACAGAAACCGTATAATCGGATTTCGAGAAGAGAGAACTCAAGTAGGCGTATGTTCTTTTCTGCTTTGTGAAACGCCTGTATTGCCCCCAATATATACAGACACACCCTTCTCAATTGCTTCTCTCCCCGCCCTTCGCCGCTCTCAATTCATCCATCTTCTTGACCCGCTGCTTGAATTCCAGGTACTGGCATTTCTCGTAACTGTGTCTCTCGGTCTGCAAAGCACCAATTGATCAGAATCCGCAGTAACGCTAGGGAGATCTCATCTTTGAAGGCTGATCTTCAATTACGACTCAAGCATACCTCGCACTTCCACGGGAGATAGTATGTTTCGAATCGACACCGATTAAGTGGAATGAGGAGGTTCGCGCAGCTGTCGCGGTATTGTATTGGGAGTTTGGCTTCAGACATTGCTTCTCGTGTCGCAGCTGCATAATTAGGTTAGCAGAGCATCTGGGAGGATTATCGTAGTACATACGGGTAGAGCTTGCGTCTCCGAGCCCTACGGCAGATTTGATGGTCTCAGTAACAGTCATGATTGGCGATTGGGGTGTTGTAGAAGCTCAATCGCGGAGGTGTACAGCCCCAGACTCCAATGTCATTGATGCCGCCAAAATATCAGTCACGTGCAATTGTTTCTAGCATCATGTTACATAAGCCACAAGGAGCAACTTTTCTCTTCCCGAACGACCTCCTCGGTCGAAATGTCTCGGTCGCCATTTCCTTCCACAACTTTCACAGTACGCTCTTCAAGTTTCATCTTGGCTTTCGTCTTTCCTCTTCTACACCTACTAGGAATCCAGGGTTCACCAGTGCCTACATCTCACACAACCTTACTTCTCAGGCTTAAGGTCATCATTAATTATGGCTTGATTCTGGCTTGCAGTTGGACCCGCGAGGGCTACCTCTTTTATAATCCCTTTTAAATACATCTCTCCCGCCTTCTGGTATATTGTCTACTTTGAAAATATGCAGAGAAGATTAGCATGGCCCCTGCACTAAAGATGACACGCAATCTCAAACAGAAGCTACAGCTTTTTTTTGGTTAAATTTCCATTATAATCCGTACTTTTTGCCTCGTTGGAAAGATCTCGCTTTATTATGCTTTGTCATGGCAGAGGTCACTTGCTTTTTTGAAGACTGGGTAAAAAATTGTCTTGAGTATATTGAAATTTATAAATAGCGAAAAGCCGTTAATGATACTGTAATGTCCTGATATGGCACGATGCATTTCCCACGACGATGGGTTGCATGCGGCTCCTTTTGCTTTTGCGGCTGGACCCAGGCATCCCCTGTCACATTAGCTCGATCGACTCTGAAATTGCGGAGCAGATATAGTAAGCTGCTGCTAGAATACGCACCTCGAATTGGATCGACCGACTCCAGGATCGCCGAGTACTATAGTAAGCTGCTGTTGGAATATGGCGGGGCAAAGAAGCTGAGTATCCTGATAATCAGAGCATCATTCCAATGATCAAACGTCGCTCTTTATCTATCAAACTAAGTTCAGATGGCAGGTCACTTAGTGTACTCTATCAATTGTCAAAAGTGATTGTTTCACCATTTATAGAACTTTTGTCTCCTAAAATTGTGCCGCTGGCCTTACTCATCAATTTCCACGATAGGATTTGCTATGAGCTCTTAGACTGTGATTACCAGTCTGTAACGATGCTATGGGGACCACCCATCCAGATCATCCACTCATGTTTCCAGCTTGAGGCGCAAGAAACGTGGTTTTAATAGGATCTAATTATATCTGCAACAGCCTAATATCTTTCTAAATATGCGCGTCGAATTACCTCGCTGTGCTTTGGAATACCATTCGCTCTCCCACTAGAAGGATGAGTATGGAGGAGCAATTTCACCACATCCAACCTTCCATGCTCTGCCGCACCCTCTAAAGCCATTCTACTTTTCCTCTTTGGAGCCTTGGCATTCACGTCACCTTCAGCCTGCAGGAGAATGATAGCAATGCTGACATGACCCTTATTAGCCGTAATCTGAAGAGGTATAACTCTTCAGGGAGATTAAGCTTTTGTGCTAATCTCTACACATGCCTCAAAATAAATCTAACAGTGTTTTACATTAGACCATCCGCAAGCTCTCACAATCGCGGCTGCGCCCCTATGTCCCAGAGCGGGGTTTACCAAGCATTTTTGTAAACGAGATGTTCCATGAGCGCTATATTTCCATGCGTAACGGCAGCTTTTAGAGATAATTTTCCATATACTCCAGCGCAGTCGTTGATCACACCACCTACTGCTCTGAACTTGTGTATTAGATTATGATTACCAAGATATATAATTAGGAGAGATCATGCGCTATACACCTACTCTTGGTTCCATTTACCTACGAAGAATAATTGCACCGTATGGAATAGCATAGTCCTAAGCAACGCACCAAACTAGCCTTTGTTCGCCTACAGCTTGAAGGGACTGGTGGACACTGTTTCTACTGCCCCAAACCCATTCTCAATGGCTACCACTAACCCGCAGACAGAGAAACCACTAGTCGCGTCTGAGCTTGACCTAGAAATCATCTTATGTACATATTTGCTATGATGTAAACACGACCAGAGAAGAGGACTGAGATCTTCAATCATCCAATTATCGAAACTAATGCCAGCAATCCTGAGTAATCGGAGTTGCTCGAAGGAAATATCCGCTTGGGACCGCTCGAGAATTCATTTCAGTTTCAACAGATACCAACGTTCATCGCTTAATCTTGCACTTGCCTTTAAAAATTATCTTGATACTCTGTTGGATGTCGTATCTCAAGGCGAAGAATAGAGGACTTGATTCGGAATGCGAGCCATAGGGTGCTAGGAAAGGAAGATCAGGGTTTGCTCCCTGTGACGGGACAAAGTTGACGAATTTGCTCTTTCTGCAGACTGCCCTGGTTCGTATAGACCGAGTTTTATAGAAGAAGATTGGGTGGCACACAACAATTAATGCACCGGGTATAATTTATTGTTTGAATGTGTTTTGTCGAAGCCGAATTCTACCATCACTTAAAATGAAGGACATTGCCCCCACAAGAAGAATGCCGGCAAAAGTGGTACCTCTCCTTGTATACTTTCTGAATTGTGGAGATTTTCCATCCGTTCATTCCCACGAAACTGTATTGCCCTCCGCTTAAGCCTTGTGATCTCCCTTCTTCAAGCCTGTAGCTTCAAATTCTTTAGCCACATCTCGCAGAGCAGTCGCAGATTATTCTTACCTCATGGGTTTCCGTGTTGGATTCGTGATGTACAGGGTGTGATGAAAGTAGCTGCCAACATATTGGGCGAATGGGAGACATTGAGGCTCGATGAACACCAGCTTCAGAGTCAAGTTCTGCGACTCCACATGGTCAGATTGTTTGTGCCAAATATGATAGCCCATTCATACCACGATGTCTTTGCACAACGTATTTTTGATGTATCCATATTGAGATCTTAAAGACAGCTCGTGCGAGGGCGATAATGACTGCTACAAAGCTAATCCACTCTACAGCAGACGGCATATTCCTCGATGTTCTTTCGAAGGAAGGAGCAAGAGGAAGGATTGGAGAAATGGAGTCAAAGGAAGAAGTGGAAAGAAGTAAACAATGGGAACTCCTCCAGTAGCCTCCCCATTCACGTGCTAAGGACACTACCTACAGCCCCTAGACAGCCCTACAACTGAAACTTGAACTTGCTCAGATAATCAGACCTTCTAAACCCTCTTGACTTCGTAGACAGATAATGTCTGAAGGTCTTGTGCCAGATGATCTTGTCAAGCTAAAATATATAGTCGCTTGCGTAAAAAACATACTTTCTCTAAACCTCTCATCACTGGACATAAGAAGCTTAAATTCTAGTACTTCATTAACTCGGAGTCCCTCAACTCAAGTTGAAGCTTCTTACCGCTAAACCCTTGAAAATGTTACAAATCTAGGAATAGGATTTCTTCTTATGTATTTTGCCTATAACCTTGCATCCATATTTGTCTCTTCTTTGTGTTGAGTGTAAAAGTTTTGTAGTACGAGCAATTCGAGTTCGGGATGTTGACAGCCATGATATGGCATGGAGTCTTGAGTTGCGGTAGAGTTGCGGTAATATAAGAATGGTCACACCAAGCTTAGAAAGCCCCTAGTCCAACTTCTCCCCTTTCGGTAAGTTTCGAAAAGTCACCCTGAACGTGTGGACAAGAATTGTTTGAACGCGATCTTGCTTTTTTGTCGGAATACGAAACGCCCCTGCCACCAAGAGCCTCGGGAACGTAGAGACGCTCTAGCCAGTGAATTTTAAAGTCGGATAAAACCTCCTGTGTCATTTAGACGTCCAGTTTTGGTTGCCCAGAGGTTCCCTTGGGGGTTAGCTAGAGTTAGAGTCAGAGAGGGTAGCATTTCATCAATCTTCGGACATAGCCTTGTGTTGTCTAGCCTTATAGAGATTTACCTTTTTGGTCGTGTCTTCGAGGTGCCCCAATCCCCTTTATTATCCGCACTTGCATCCTCTGTACTCTTCTACCGTTCTTTCCATATTTTCCAACGTACAATCATCATTACCCTGTCGCCGAATATGTTGTGATCTTATAAACTGCTTAGACTTGCGCCGTTTGTGGTATGGAGAGCTTTTATATAGCCTATGCAATTCCGAAAGCGCCAATCCACCGCCCCCTTCCACTCTCACAGCAACTAATTCCCTGCGACAAGCAAGCCCCCAACCTATTTCTAGTGGTTTTAGAGTCCATTTAAATAGCACAGAGAAGTCAAGCCTCAGTTCATGACCATAATGCTATCGCAGTGCAGAAGTATTGACGTCGCGTTTAGGCCTGTCGTCTGCACTGAAACGCAGGCTGCATTTCAACCAGGCAGCACCATCCACCTGAGAACAGTAGTAAGGTCATGATTGCCAATAAACAGCAACATGGGTCGGTTCTTAAAACACCAGGAGAGGACATGTTGGTGAGTCAATTGAATCTATAGGTATACCCTGTAGGCTGCGTTCCGACTAAGCAGCACCATGCACCTGGGAACAGTGGTAAGGTCATGATTGCAAATGAAATGCAACGTCGATCGATTGTTGGAACACCGAAGGAAGACTTGTTGGTGAGTCAATTAAATCTACAAATCTGCCATGTGGTATAGTCAAGCTACTAAAGGCTATCCACTAAGAGCAAATCCGGGACTTGATCTTCTTGATATCTCCAACGCTTGTTATAAGAATAACCATACTCATAGTATGACGGACTTCTCATACCATTAAGCCTTATAAATTGCCACGAGATAAATCACATCTAGATCTCGCACAAATCACATTCATACTCCCATCAGTCATCAAATTATTAATTCGAAGACTTGCAAGAAGCTGGAAGACTTGCCTTAGCCTTCCAACTAAATTCGTCAAGTAGTCTTGTCCGATAAGCATACCACTAGAAGTGTAAAGGTTTTACCTTTACTAGAGGAAGAGTCACCTGACCAATCACCTGAAAAGAGTCATCTGACTAGTCTCCTGACTTAACCCTTCGCTTATTTTCCTGGCTCCTGTGAGAGCCCCGCTACTAGAGGACACCACGTACAGGTGTTGAGTCATCGCCCTCCATACTATATAATAGCTTCCTTTTAAATCAATTAACTCTATATAAGTAGCGTAACTATATACGTGTGACGGGTTCCGTAGGGCTAAGATAGTTGGTGCTCATTAAGGTTGATTAATCTAAAGTTATAAAATACAGTACCGTGCAGATTTGATAACGTACTTCACAAGCGAGTCATGTTTATATACGAGTCGTGTTTTTTACCCCATCAATTAAGTATACCTATAACTTACCACTATTATATATTAACTAATTACCACTTGAATATCCTTAAGAGAAGGCCGAATTACTCTGGCTATTTAAGTGCTTTAATAAGGCCATTTTGTAAGCCTGAAAGCTGCTTATATATTATACGGTGCCCCCTATTCGACTGCTCGCGATCGCGTTAACGGGCGTGTCACACGCCACGATTCTCGACCTGCTAATAGAAAGCTCATAGACTTAGAGGAGTTAACACTTATATAGTAGATAGAGTGCAGATTCTGCAAAGGCAAAAGAACATAACAAAGTCATGCTTGTGACAGAAGACGTTGGCATCCCAGTCATTGAAGAGATTGATGTTTATCACAGTGTCAAAAAAGCTTGGATTGACGCTATAACAGCGATCAATTATTTGGTTCTTGGAGCGCCTCAAAAGGTACAGTCTGGGGCAGTCTTGCTGGGCATGACAGCATGGCATTTATATCCAGACCTTTTCGTTCTAAGTCGAGGAGTTCATCCAATCAAGCAAAACGACCATCTCATTGGGGAAAGTGGCATTCTTACTGTCGGCGTCGAGTCTAAGACTGAATCTGGAGGCACTATAACTTGGTCTCTTCCACTCGCATACATGAAATACTACAGCGTTCCAGTCACCACCACCAGGGTCATGGGCCCAGAAAATACCAGGATCTCCATGGATCAGTTTGGCTTCATCCTCTTGGGATGCGTGTTCAGTACCTGGGGCGACTTTGCTGGTACTGCTTACAACGGTACCAATGGCTCTTGAGGATAGCTGAGGCGTTACGGTGGCGGAAAAGTTCAATAAATACAAAGCCTGCTATATATGATGCTGCGATCTCATACAAAAGATCATGACCAGATTGTCTTGAGTCGGGCAACTACTTTTTTCCTGCGGAAAAGTACGAGGCTGGGGATGAGGATGCACGGGGAATTGCATTGAAACTGATTAAAACTGGTCGACGCGAAGCCAGATTCTTGTGTGAGAAGGCTGACGATCCTCCTCCTATCTTTGGCTTGTGTGAGGATCCGGTCCTTTTCAGCCTTGTGACTAGCCCAGAGAATCGCGTCTCGTATCTACAACAATATGCCAAAGACTAGTGCTTGTCAAACGAAAATTGTGTTGTTCGTTATCGCTTTAAAAAGGGTTACGTGCAACTGTTTGAGTAAGCCACTATCATACCTATAGAAGAGAGAAACGATACTCGCCAGCTTGGATATATTCGGTGCCGAGACATACCTCTAGGGAAGCATATTCGCTGGATTCCTATACTGACTAGGCGAGAAGGGCGCAATTGCGTTGAGCACTACTAGCGGCCGTCGGATGTTCTGGTTGTAGATGAAGTAGGCGCCTTGAAGAATGGGCATACGCCAGAGAAACCAGAAACAGGCTTAGCCTGGTTGGACCTCTGGAGGTTGTTCTACATCATGCCACGACGGGAACAATTTCTCGGTCACGAATTGCGGAGCCTTGCACGCAGGCCACCTGGAAGAGCGAATGAAAAGTATTGCATCACTCGGGGAATATTGTCTCTCGGTTCATGAAATTCCATCCCGCTGTAATTTAACAGATTTTGGGTCTGATTCTGGTTTCGAAACCTCCTTGAAGCAGTTTTGAGATGTCGAAAATGGGATAACGCTTGGAAGTCGAAGCAGCCCAGCTTACCCTAAGAATGGTACCTTCGCTGCCCAATAACGATCTTGTATGGTGGTCTGTCTCAGCAAATGATATCGGACAAGTAAAAATAGTATGCTGTCTTGGCGCATCCAGCTTCTCCTTGTTATTGCAATCTCTACTGTATCACTAAGAAACTCGAACGTAAGCAATTGGCAAATTTTTCAAAGATGTCAAGAATTACTATTTGTTTCTCTTATTCCTCTATCACCTTTCTACCTTCTCAGGGTCTACCCTGCCTGTACTACCTAACGAGAGTGTGTGAACATATGTACTATATACCTGTGACCCTGTCGCCAAGCTCACTTCTCGGCCGCACCAAAATTAAACCAGGGAAATGGACATAGAAAGAAAGCTCCAGAACACCACGCTAAACCAATCTCATCTTTCGCAAGAAAGGGACAAAAGAGATGTATATCTGGTAGGGATCGTCATGGGAAGAGAAAAAAAACTGGAGCAAGGTACTCGGAATCTTAACATCCGGTTCAGGCCCCCAAAAATTCCCCGACCTCAATTTCGAACAAATGACAAAAAAAATTCGTTTAACAAAGAGCCACAATGCTCCATTCAATGGTATTATCTCTCCAATTCTCAAAAACGCCAAATCAAATGCAAAGGCCGCCATGTTTTTGGCCGGATGTCTTAACGCCGGAAAAAAAAAGACAAAGAACAGAAGGACCGGATGTGCCTCCGTGGAAGAGGCGCAAAATAGATCTAAGTCGACGCCACCATTTTTGAACTCTTTCTCCAAGCCATGCTTTCTCGAACGGCGCTAAATGCACTAGCGATGATCTTGTTGCGTTTTGTTCTCGTGTGGTGATCGACACGCTTTGTGAAGCCGGCTGACGAGTCTGTGGTGGTTGTGCCCCAAGTATTGACTGATGTCGCGGAATTGACGGTATTCACGGAAACGCTCGAGGTAAGGGAATCGTGTAAGTAGAGTGAGTTTTTGCGTATGCTTGGTGACGAAGGCATCTTTTTGAGAGGTATCGAAGGGAAGGCGATTTCGGGAGGTGTTGCTGCAATTAATGGACCAACCCATGCCATGTGAATATCATCATCAGCTATCATTGGCTTTTTTGTTGTCTCAGTTGCAGTTCGTGGTCGTCTCGCAACACGTCGTTCGGTGGGGGACGGTAATTGAGGTGGTTGGCATACGGCCGGTTTTGGCATATCAGCCTTTTTAGGTGTGATGCGAGGAATCTGACTTCGAAATGCTGATTCCAAAATTCGCAATTGCTCTTTGTGATTTCCAACTCCATCGAACGCTGTAACATCATCTTCGATATCCAAGGCCCCCTCCTCGGTAAATCTTGCTACTGTCTCAGGAGATAGATCGTTATCTCGAATTCCGTACAGATCCATTATTTTCGAACGTAATTTTCCTGGCAATGCATTACCTTTTATGTTCAAGAATTGAATCATAAAAGATCTGATTTCCTGAAACTCCTGTGCTTTTCTGGCCCTTCTGGCATCTAGCTCATGTCCACTCGGCGGCATCAGTCGAGTCTCATCCATCCGTCGCATTGGAAGTTTAGAAAGGTTTGCCGTGGATGTATCGGAAAGTGGCATGACTGGGGGTCGAGGCGTGTTCGTCGCGCGAATATTCCGGAACGCGTTGAAGGTGTAGCTTTGTTTGGCCTTAGGTGACGGTGCGGGAGGAAACCTCAGAGGATATTCGCCATCGGGTGCTGTGAGCACGATTGTGATGGAGATTTTTCTAGAATCCTCGAAAATTGTTGTGGAATTTGGAAGATGGGTTGGGGAGGGTCTTTGATCGTCTAGTACAACGGTCGAAGTGCTGCTCCTGTTTCTGATGGCATTGGGCCTTTTTGTGGGTAGCTTCGTGTTGGGCTGAACAGATGCATCCTCAGAACTGTCCTTCAACTCCTCATCCCACCCATCAATAACAGAATCGACTCGATATGATCGACAACTACTCCTGTCCGAATTGGATCCATCGACTGAACCTCCGACCGAGGTCATTCGAATCACCGAGGGTCTTCTACTGCCATTGCTCGTGGTGACACTAACTCTACGTGAACTTGCTTTTTGAAACTCTCGGTCGAACTTCTCTTCGAGACTTCGTGGTCCAGGTTCTCTTCGAGCTTCAATTGATCTGGAGAACGATTAATATCGTTTATCGAAGGGTTCAAAAGATACACTTACAAGGCTTGTACAGCGTTGGAGACCCATGAAAATCGCGGCATTGCACCCAACCCCAAAATGTTCAAACCTCCTCAAAGGCCAATTCGTAGTTTTCGTTGATGTTGAAAGATTGCAGATTTTAGAAGAAAAAAAAGATCCGCAATGCAGGCACCAAACGATTGTGGGGAATGACGGCAGTCTTGAGTGACTGTGGAGTTGAAACATGGGAAACAATTCGGAATATTAACCTTGCTTTGTGACCTCAAAGCCGCAGAAGTTGTTCTCAAAGTTGCCGTCCCTTCTCCTGGCAATCTAAAGTTCGGCGAGTCCCATATAGGTTTTCTGAGACACGGCTCTAAAGAGATGAAGATCGCCCAAAAGGGGCCTTCGCAAACAGCGAAGCTACTTGGACCAAACAAAGAGCTCGAAACAAACCCGGATCAAGAAGCCTACCGAATTCTCGGAGAATATATTTTCTTCTTTCCACCTTCAGCCACCCGTTGCTAACCTGATGAGTTGTCAATATCGCTGGTCAATTGGTTTTCCACTCGATGCCCATGTGGCTCGGCATTCAGTAGATCCAAAGACATGTCTCAGAGGAAGGCCATCTGGATAAATAGCTCAAGGTCCCAGAGCCTTGGGAAGTGCGTGGATCTGCACCAGGGGGAAATTTATTGTTCGGAGCCCAGAGCGACTTGGAGGGGCTGGAGGCTGGAGTCGATTGTCAGCCTGTGCCGACCGCCGAGAAGTGGATTTCCTCTCGACTCTCGAGGTTGTGCTTCGTCGGGTCGATCTGAGTGGATGATGGAAATTCCGAAAAAGTCGTGATGCGGTGGTGCAGTGCTTGGCTCCTTTGTTGTCATACTGGAAAGTGGCCGTGGGTGATATTAGGTGGTGTTACGAGGCGTCTCTAACTGCGTGCAAGTGGGTAAGGACCGAGTTGGGGTTCAACATCGACCAAGGGGGCGTGTTGGGGGGGACCCATAGAGGCGGGATCTCGCTAACCGACCGCCTTTAAACGGGCTGAATCTCTTTGATACAAGGGGAAAAAGATGTCTTCGATATTTCAGCCTCGATTGGCATCCCGTCTGAGGAGATGGCTGGACTTAGCTCTGCGCAAGGCGTTGGAAGAGGCCATTCATTGGAGCCATATCGCAACAAGTTGGTCCGTACCACGCTGGAATTATTGACGGCTGGTCAGCAATGATATCTTCTCCCGTACATATGCATAAGAGGGCTGTTGGGTACGTTCGCAACCTTGTGACAGGCGGATTTGAAAAGGATGATAAATACCTCTGGAGACTGGCGATGCCTTCTGTTGTTCCGGTGCAGGTTGCATTGTGGTGATTCTGATGGTAGGACAGTTCGTCGATTTTTCTGGAGATCCGCGTCAACATCAATCGGATGTTCATGGAAACACAGCAGCACAATTGGCACCGGGCACGACAGATGCTGCGTGAGAAGGACGGGGGGTTGGGGGGAACTGACGCAGATAATATCGCTAGTTGCACCTGGAAAATTCTATGGCTCTCCTGCTTTCGTTCATCAATATCTCGGTGGATGCGATCACGATTCGCCATCCAGATTGTTGCGGACTTTACTCGAGAGATCTTGTGGTAGCTGTTTCCGCCAGTCACAAGTGCAGCGCTCTCCCTCAAATCCCGATCCATAGTGCGCATCCGATCAAGCGATTGCTTATAGAGCGATTGGAAGTATTTAAAATCCCCGTTTCCATAGACCCTCGTGGGATGACGGATCTGAGAGGCAAGATATGCGTTGTTCAACATGTCGGTTTCTGTCTCGAGTGCCATGAGCTTCTCTAAAGCGTTCGCCACCTCTGCTTGGGTGTCGATGGCGTTTCTGAGGGTGACAGCGCGAGCATAGAAACCAGCGAGTACCGCTCCGACGAATGTCAAGATGCCTGTAATGCTTGCGGCGATGGAGAGAACGCTATCTTGTTGCGCCATGATCAATAAGTAGTTCGCGATGCAGGAGTGGAGTATTAGAGAGGATCGTGTGTCGACAACCAAAGTGCTTCGACAACCAAGGTACTTGACTACGATCTCCCATGCGCAGCACATGTACGTACGACGCAATGGTGAGTATGAGCTTATAGGACGAGTACAAGGGCAAGTACAAGGGCAAGTACAAGGGCGAGTACAAGGGTGAAATCCAAGGGCGAAATACAAGAGCTCCAGGCAGCGATGCAAATTCAGCTGAACAAGCCAACATCTCAACTGTGCTGAGGTAACTTCCCCGCATGCAGCAGCAATTTGCAACCATGTTGAAGGGCCATGAGAACCATAAGAGCCATGAGAGCCATGGGAGTGTTAGACGGTGTACAAGTACAACAGGCTGCGGATGCGGTGTGACAGACTCAAGTGCGGCATCTCGTAGATAGGACTAAACGGCATAGTACCAAACCAAACGGCAAAAAAGAAATTTCAACGGCAATAGTGGTTTTCCTTTTTGGAATATATCATTTCAATAAGTGACATCCGCTGTCAGAACGGTTCGCCCAGTGGAAAAGAGCGGTCGATGACATTTTTTCCCCTTCTTTTCCCTTGTCATACCTTGTCTAGACAATTCTATCGTGAGCCACTTGCCGACGTCGAATGTCACGAATCCGAATTTCATGGGTTCCCAAAGAGAGGGAGGATCGTCAGAGCTTGACAGAGATCTTGGTTTCGGTCATGGTCCGTGAGGATCGCTTCCAGGGATATTGAGATGTGTTGAGACCAGATGCTGACTGTGCCCGTCAACCTGTTTTTGGGGGGCGGAAAAGGAAGAAAACTGTTCACGGAAGGCGTTCGGAAATGTTCAGAGATGTTCAGATCGTCGAATATGCTTGCTTTTGGGGGCTGAATACATGATTCGTGAGTGAAATGAATGTCTCGGTAAGAAATCGGGATTGTGATGTTGGCACTGTTGGCTTCATACGTGTCGAAGTTTCTTTGCTGGAAGAAAGCATGGTGTTGACAGTCCTCAAGTGTTTGCAGCTGATATAGTAACCGCAGAGCAAGGTCGATTCAGTTCCTGGTATACTCGAGTACCTAGCACGAAGATCTTGCTGTGCTCGTAGGGAAGGCAGCTCGAAGGCAGCTCGAAGGCAGCTCGAAGGCAGCTCGAAGGGACCTCGAGAACATCTAGAGAACACCTAGAGAACACTTAGAGAACACCCAGAGAACACCCAGAGAATACCTCGGTTCTCAAAGTCAAGCTCTTTCTAAATAGCTTTGCACCCACTATAAAACGCTTCTTTATTTTTAAGGTTGCATTGGCGGGAGGTGCTAGCAAAGAAGCGAGATCCTATCCTCCAATCAGGAGGCGCGAATACTCCCTTTTGACTTTAGCCATCATGACGCGCACCGCGGTTGTTCGGTGGTGGGAAGGACCACGGCCAGGGCCACTCGAGCCACCTACGCAGCTCCTTCAAACTTGCGTTCAAACTCCATCTGAAACCAA
Organism: Hymenoscyphus repandus; assembly: GCA_001414415.1. Classification (NCBI taxonomy): domain Eukaryota; kingdom Fungi; phylum Ascomycota; class Leotiomycetes; order Helotiales; family Helotiaceae; genus Hymenoscyphus; species Hymenoscyphus repandus. The sequence goes on along the minus strand of LLCE01000057.1, from coordinate 156,816 downwards.
GTGTAGACACACCTATGCCACCACCAAAACATAGCCAGTCTCGGTCGTGAGATTGATGTTGGCAATTGGCCTCCTACATCATGATGGCTGCCAATCCCATTCCGAACTTGGAACTGCCCTAGCAGGATGATGAGTAGTAGCGGAACCAGGTTGGTAGTTGAGCTAGGTCCTTAAACAACCCCCTTTCTTATCGTCAACGATACGTTTGTTTTCTCCTTTGGTAACAGCTTTAATATCCCCGTACCTTTACCGCAAAGACCCCTTGCAAAGTGGCCATAGGCAAGGCTATTTACAAGCGCTTAGTGTCGAAGATTCTATTATCATGGCAGTACCTTCGGCCACTTCAACTGGTGGCGCAACTTCAACTTCAGCGACCAACACCAACACAATGGAGCAAATTCGTGCGAGAAAGAGCGAGAGTGCGCCAGATATGTCAGCCAAACTGTCCTCCGAAACCGATGGTTCTCTCGAGAAGCATACCGCCGACAGTGTTGGCAGCAACGAAGAATTCGCTGGGGAGGTCAACACCAATGACAAGATCCCATCGCAGGAATTACTCAAGAAGGTTGAGGGCTTGGTTGTGCTAGACAAAGATGGCAAGACTGTACCATTTAAAGACTTGTACAACGGACCGAATGTTGCGCGCAGAGTCTTGGTCATCTTCATCCGTCATTTCTTCTGTGGGGTATGTAATCCTCGGTCTCTTCCTCCACGGAGGAAATTCCCCAGAACCAACACTAACTTTCACCTCTCCAGAACTGTCAAGAATTCATCCGCACGCTCTCCAAATCCATAAGCCCTACCGAACTCCTCCAACTCCCAACGCCGACTTTCATCGCAATAGTTGGCTGCGGCGACCCCTCCCTCATCCCCATGTGGATTCGCGAAACCCAATGTCCATTTCCCTGCTACGCTGACCCCACCAAGAACCTCTACAACTCCCTCGACATGCTCAAGACTCTCAATCTCGGCTCCCGCCCCGAATACCAGCGACAGGCGCTCGTCTCCCTCATGACCAGCGCCTTCGTGCAGAGCATCAAGATGATCAAGAGCGGCAAGGCTCTTCGAGGTGGCGGATTACATCAAGTTGGCGGCGAGTTCATGTTCGAGCCCGTGAACATGGCGACGCCAATCGCGAGTCCGGCTGTGGGAAATGATGAAGGGAAGCAGTTGGGGGAGAGCGAACCGAATGGTGATGTTGGACGTGGTGGTTACATCGAGGAGAAGCGAGTTACTTGGTGTCACCGGATGCGCACCACTCGAGACCACGCCGAAATTCCAGAACTGCGAGAAGTTCTTGGTTTGGATGGCGAAGGTGTTGCGGGGCGTGATACCCGACGGTGGAAAGCTGCGATTCGGGAGAGGAAGGGGACGGGGTTGAGTTCGCGGAGTAGTGTGCGAAGTAGTGAAGGACGGCCTAGTACGGATAAGTTGGTTGGGAATTAGCTTTTTGCACCGTGTTGCTGAGATCTTGAGGGAGCTTCAAGGTCGTTTTTCGTGTAGATGTATTGGATGGCGTTATGGGGTTGGATCGCTGATCTTTGGCTGGTATCTTCTGAGCGTGTTTTGCTTTGGTGTTCATGGTAGATTAAAAGAGGTTACAACTTACATAGCGTGGTTGAATAAAGAGATGAAACTCTGTACACCTTGGATGGTCTGATTTTCGCACCGAGTATCTGCTGCGTGGATGAACAATTGGAAGGGCGTGTATAAAAAGTATATCAGAAAATTGTACTGGAACAAGGTCCGGTTGAGCAGAGCAACGTCGTCCCCTGGGATGCAACAAGAGGCGGTTCTTTAAATCTTCATTGTACATGTATGTCAAGGTAACTCTCCGTAAAGCAGGGCCACTTTCATACTAGAAGCGGTCGAGTGGAGTCCTAGGGAATTTTCAAGCGAGCCGAGTAGATGATTTGCTCACATTCACGGTGATGTTACACAGAATGAAGTTGGAGCAGCGTCGTGGTGGGAAGGGAACTCTAACCGCGTTGATAGGGGGAGTGTTACCCGTTGCTCCGTTGCTCCCTTTGTGTAGCAAGCTGAAGAGTCACGTCTTTCGCTCAGGAGGATAGTACCAGAACCCGGATTTAGAACAAACCCTCTGTGACACAATGCATAAATAAAACTTGAGGCATCCCGATGTGCTCTAGAGATATTGGCTTATTGTGTCTTTGTCTAACTCAAAAGAGGTTAATAGAGGGAGATTTTTAGGAATGTAGTAGAGGGTGAAATCTACTCCCTAATTCTGGAGTGTAAGAAAGTCAGGCTAGTGATTTGATCTACTCTCGTCAGGTCGTACGGTAGGGTTTGAATAAGTGGCTGAGGGAGTGGGAATGGGGGAGTGGGAACGAAGGGGTGGAGACTGGTGAGATGGTAAGTACTGGAATAAAAGGGGATGTGCTCAAGGAGAGCTAGATTTGGGACCGTGGTGGGTATGAAAGGGGGGTGGGGGGGTTAAATGTCTTTAACTGCTGAATGGAGTTTTATGATTAGACCTAGAAGCTCCTTCGACCAGGGGGGGTCTCTTCAAGCCTATTGACTTAATCTAGGTTACATAATCTTTCTACATGACGGAGAGGAAAACTAATGTTTCTAAAAAAAAAAACAGGCTTCATAGTTGTGTGTTGTTGAAAATGTGTATTCTAAGGAGCTAGTTGCCTGGATGGAGTTCGAAGCAAACTATTCCCAGCATACCCTCGTCACCCCGACTACATAAACACCCCACCAATGCCACACCAAATTATAAGCTGGAGGACTATGCTCTGCGACCGAGAGTGCACATGGCAGATGTAATTGGGCTGCGACGCCGACGGGCGGACAGTGCGATGCAGAGTTCTATGGTGGGTGTATAAAAGACATCGTAACAGGAGGAATTCATCTGATCTTCGAAGTTAGTTTATGTTTGTTGTCGAAGTTTAAACTATTGTCGAAATCCGTTTAATTGTCAAGAAATTCGCAAAAAGTAACCAATTTGTCTACACAGCCCAGTTTCCTCCAGCTTAAAAGCGGCAGATAATCGACCTGGTGAAATCTAAATGCATATATTTTTCACACTATGGTAGTTCGAGCCATCATGGTGATTCTCTTGGATCTACTGCAACTCAGGACACTGTGAGTACAACTTCGGCTAGTACCATGATTGTTGAATAGCATGACAGGGTAGCTGAGAGGCGAGGGTGGTTGTGGGAAGGGAGAAGGGCATGGTGTAGATAGAGGTTGAGTTAAGAAGAAGTTGTTGAAATGTATATGCAAATCAACGCTTTGGTGGCACCGGATAAATTGATTAGTAGCGTAAAGAATCAGAAGTGGTAAGAGTGCAAGAAGTGAGCTTAAGGCTCGAGGGTTGTCACGTGTGTAACCCACTGCGATAATTCAACAGAAATTAAAGTGCTGTTCACATTTGAGCTGAGGAGAGGAGTGTTTCTGAGCTTACTTTATCTTGACTATGGATGTCGTCCACGTGAGATCTTCAAGCAATAAAATAGCTTATGTGTGGGTTTCCGCCTAAGGTTCTCAAATTTGTTGTATTTAATGTTGATGTCTAGGTTGTCATCTCTTTAAAGTGCGGGATTTTAGAATGCAAACCAGATTATTATTTATGGTGAGGGTTTGTATCTATACATTCAAGGCTGAAGGACTTTTAGAGAACCAAATTCCAGATCCAAGGATTATCTCATTTGTAGGAATCCGTCGAAACTTTGATCTTCTATATATATTAACCCTTATTACTCCTAGGAGTTATATGATAATCTACTAGATCTTTACAAGGGTCTCTTAGATTATCCATAAACGTCTAGGATAATATGCTTGACTATCTTAGATAGGATAAGACAATGATTTATATTCTCTTCTCCTAGATAGACAATTGCGGACTCTACAGACACGTGCTTGGGTGTATCTGGAGATTTAAAGCACGCTCTTGAGCATATATATATAGGAATAAATTTAATTTACTGATATAAATACGTATAAGAGATATTATCAAATTTATCATCTCAAAATAGTGTAGAAGGCATAAACTTGTTCTGTTATAGTAACAACCTATAGTCCTTGGTGACAGCTTGTATCAACATAAATAGCACCTGTATGGTCACGCTAGTTATAGAGATTTAACTAACTCAGAGAAAGCCATTGTAAAGCGATTTCTAGAGAAAGGATATTATTTTGATGGTTAATAGTGGTGAGTATGTAGTGGCGATTATATATTTGTACAGAGTAATGAAAACAGTGCAATAGTGGAATTATAATTCAACAGTTCTTTACCTACGAACATTTATAGGTTTAAAACTGTCATAACATCAACGCCACCATATGACATTATTCGAGTTCTAGCCAGCGTCCAATTATGCGCCAACGCCTCAACTGCTAAGATTCCATCATTATCGAATACCTCCATACTCCTAACGCTCCTACAACAATGCCAATCATCCAAACTTAAGGGAAAATTCACACTAGACAAAATATCAAGCAAACCTTCAACGATTCCAGACCAATATAAACTCGGGAGTGTTGTCACCCTCGAAGAATATAGTGACTGTACATAGTATCAAACACCATCAACAGTCTCTATACCCCAGATAAATTTATTCATGATTTCTCTTTCATCGACCTCCTTCAGGCGGGGAGCTTGCACATAGTCAGTATGGTTCCTTCAGTGATACCGTGAAGGATCTCACCACGTGGTACATATCAAGCTGTATCTGGAATTTCTGTGCCGGAGTTGGGCTCTATTGGCCCTGGGTACTCGTGGACCACGTAGAGTAGGTTAGGTGCCCGCGAAGCGCGCTCGTCTTCTGGACGGCCGTTTAACTTAGCTTCGATATCTGTAGGTTGAAATTTTATTCATGAAAATACTTTATTAGTGATGTTGTAACGAAACTTACTTGTATCTCGAGCAGGAAGGTATCTCCGACGCGTAGTCCTAAAGACATATAGCAAAGCCGGCCCACACATAACGACCAGTGCACTAAGGCCAATGATAGCCTCGGGAGAGAGCATTTTGAAATACACCGCAATCGAGTCTCGCTTTCTTCATAGAAAAATATTTACGGCGATTGACTTGAGCCTTCCGTTCCCTAGAAGTCAACAAAAACACATTTAAATCTCAGTATATATACAACACGAACAAGGCCTCAGCTCACACGTAGCACAAATTCCCCAGATTGATGAAAGCTGCAAGATAATCTCAGTCTTTGGCGATCTATTGTCCAATCACCAAGGGTCCCTCTAGAGAGAGATGGTACAGTGTTGCAGCGCTAGTAGCCCTCACTTGACGCAAAGCTCGTGAATTTTCCACGCTCACGCGGTATAGAAATATAAATCCATGTTGTGCAACCAGCGACCAGCGAATCGGGGTTGCATTTTAATTTGAGATTTCCGGAAGATGCAGGGTCAATTGCTGGCGGCTGTTAATCCTTGACGGTCCGTTGGCCCAGTATGAGGATTTTCGGTCTATTTTGTCTCATGTGTATGAAGGAAAGATAATTCTCTAGACTGAACAAAGTTGCTATCTTGCTTACATTGTTCTGAACAGGCTGTTTACACCTTTTATGTGATGATTCTTGTCCTTGTCTTCTCTTGTGAGGTTTGGCAGAAAAAAGGCTAAATAGCCTTCGAAACTTTATTTATAGCTGAAGTACAAGAACAACTCCCTAGTAATAAAGTTTTAAGCTCAAAATGTTCTCGCGCAAGATTCTAACAGTTGAGGAAAGATACATAGAGACAAATCAGGTACTAAGTTCATTGACCGAAGAAGGTTTAAGCCTCCTTCGGTGCAATTTGCATTGAAAACAAAATCATCCTGTCTCTCGAATCTGCCATATAAAATATGCTAAGATGTACTCTCTAAAAACTTCTCGTGAGCCTCGCATAAATTTACCCTGTGACAAGGGAGATGAGCAATAATAATCTATGAAGCCACGAAGATTACACCCTAGTATAAGAAAAGAATTTCCGTATCGCATTGAGAGAGTAGCAAAGCTTGGTTCTAATGGTTCACAGTTTCTTTATTTTCTTCTGGCTTCCTGGAAGTAGAGCCAATTTTGAATCAAAACTCAAGCTGGTAGCTTTCTTGAAGTTAATGTGATATATGTTAGGAGATGTGGTAGCACAAGTATCTCGTGATATATATGAGTACGAAACGGAGCACTAGTAGACCATTTATCGTAGTGAACATCATAATTCTATTGTGTTCCTCGCTCTTGCTCGATTTCAGACAGTGTGAGACCACCAAATTAATGGTCACCAGCATAGGTAGTAAAAGTTGAGAACCGTTGCGATGGGAGTTGTGGATGTTGCATTGCTTCCAAGTATGTTGAGTGTTATTGAAGCAGACACTCGTAGTTGCTTCGCGGAGAGACAAATCTTGAGGCAAGGCAATTGGTGAAGTATGAACGCGATTCTTATCAAGAGATTCGATATCTGTAAGCCCAAATGTTAGTTGAAGTATTTCTTCACTCGTGGAGTTGTGGTTATTATATCTCGGTTTTGTGGTGGTGAGTATGGTTGGCAGGCGAACCTCCAGATGTACATGAAAGCGCGACCACAAGTGACGACGATCAGGGTACCAAGACCAACAATAGCCTCAGCGGAGGGCATTCGTGGGGATAATGTTTGCTGAGCCCGAGTTCAATATATAAATATGGATGAAAATGACGTTTCATAATTCAAGACTTGAACTAGATAGGTAGGAGTTTCGGTGGTCGGAGACGACGGAACAAAGTCTTAAATGTTTCTCAACGTTCTTCATCGAAGATCAGAATATGCCCGAAAAATTTAGTTAAACTTACCAATCCGATCAGTTTCTAGACTCGCCCAAGAAGAACGCCCAACGTCTCAGCCAGTAAAGTACAAACTTTGATACTACCCCGTTAGCATAAGGGACCATTACCAATCGTAGAGTTCAATCTGCTGATATCGGGTCCAAGCTTTATTCTGTTACTCGACATAGATGAGCTAGCCATCATATCCCCCAAGAAACCCACAATCTCGACTTAAAGGCGGAAATCCGTGTTGAGAACCCGCGTCAGATCTCGTATCTCACATGAAAATTCAGCACATCTTCATTTGGGCCTCCATTCGTCTCCGAACTGCCCTCCCACCCTAAGCTTTATTTCCTACCTGGGTCCCACCTTTTTATTCCAGGAACTTTCGTATAGCCAGCGCTCTCAACCCACGAAAAAGTAGAAATACACATAGGTGCCTCATTATGGCCTGGAGGTCTTGAGTAAGGGTCATTAGTATACGATACTGTCTGATCGTTCCCAGGTTCCACTTGAGAGTTCTGTGATGTTCTGAATCCCAGCAACGACAAAACCTCATCTTGCAAACAAGGGGCGAGAAAATGCACTTTCCTTAGTGGAATTGACCAAACGAAACATGGATTCAGCTGATACCAAGAACAGCCTTGACTTGAGCATCCAAAAGATGGAAGGAAACACCCAACTATCACCCACTAATTCCTCGCCCCACCTCGAAAGTTCAACATGGAGTCATCACATCACATCACGTCTTAAACTCTCTAATCATTGCAAAGGAATATCGGCGTCAGCCATACTTCAATTCACATCAATCCGTCTCCCCGTCTAGATACGCATCTCACAGCCCATCAACCACCCAATCCCTTTTATATCCCCGAGGAGACCCACTCAGCCAGCGAGTGCTAGCACTTCGCAGCTAGAATAGAAGACAACCCTTCCCACAAGGAAAATAGGGCCCCTTCAAATAAAAACACAAAACAGCTAGCAAAAAGTAGACAACTAGAATTCCCCTCCCCCCTCCCAAATAATTTCCATACAAGAGCCCGTCCCAAGCCCAAAAACAAGACAAGCCAAATAATTTTCCCATATTGTTGTATTCCACCCTGGGATCCTTCTGTGTTGGCTAATAGTTAGAATTGTACAGATAAACCTCACAGACTTCCCTTCCCCAGCTTTCTGGTTGTCGGAAAAGCTAGCGGTCTAAAAATGAAGCGTAGCTGTCCTCTCGGAACAACTTGTTTGGTGTGACAAATGAGATATGATTTTGATTTCGCGCTGTGAAGCAGTCTTGCTCGAACTAATTTCTCTCAAACTTGTATAGTGCAGTCTATAGGATGATGGGGTATTTTCGAAAATTAAAAAGGAAAACAACCATTCGCAGAGCAAAGTGTACAACATGATAAACCTAATCCCGTCTATTCGAGTGGCTTACGACATGTCGTGGGTATGAAAAGTGCCAATAAAAGCGATGAAAATGAGGGAGTCCGAATGGAACATGATGATCATGACGCCGAATAAAGCCCTGAAGTGTACACGCTATCCCTTGGTCGAAAAGCAGATGATGACAAATGAAACATTCAGCGGCAAGATGATCGTCAATGCCGTCAGAATTCCCCAAAACACCGCGCAATGTAGAAGAAGCAAAGAACTTTTCCTCCTTGTGATTTACATACTGACGAACCTATTTAGGCTCGACTAGAATCGATTTTGAGCAGCGAATATGCTGGCAGCTGCGGACGCTGCCCATTCGTTCTCTTCGTAGTCGTAGGGTGGAGTTGAGGACTGCTTGTGAGAACCTCTTGGAACTTTCGATGGAGTGACTTGGGAAGCCCCGTGACCAAAAAGCACTTGGTTTCCGCTCGCTGATGGCGAAGGAGTCGGGTAAGGATTTGCCAGGCCAAGATTACTGTTTGACTGTCGTAACGGGCGAGTATCCGGTTGAATTGAATTCCTATCCAACCTCTTCATAGCCTTGTGGGTAGAAGTTAATGCCTCGTCAAGCAACTCATCCTCCTCATCGGGTGTCTCGTATTGGCGACCACCTGGTGCAGGGACCTGTGAACGTCGGGTTCTACTTGACACCGGTCCAACAGCACGGAGATTGTCGACAGACCTTGGTTGCTGATGTGGGAGAGAATGATGACGCTTGAGGACACTACTTGGGTTGACTACATGATTTGGTGGAGTCGGACCGGATGCATCGAGATTTTGTTGCACGTTCCGAAGGGCCTTGTCAAGAGCCTCATAGGTGTCGACCTTTGGCACTGGGCTTGGGGCCTGCGCCTGGTCCAGGACCATTGATGATCGATTGCTGGCCCATGGTCCACAACCTGCTTGAGCCTCAATATCCATGGATTTGGGTGAGATTGGTGTTTGAGACTGGCGTCCTGAAAACCTCCGCGCTCGTTTCCTAAGATGTGAGAAGAAGCTTTCTTTCTGGCCGTTTGGAGGTGATGCAAGACCGGAATTGCCATTCAATGCCATTTCTGCCTGTTGTCGATGGATGTCGGCATAATGATTCCCGTTTGATGCAACAGATAATTGCCGTCCAATTTTCTTGGCAACCCTCTCGTCCATGTTTGCTGGCCGTTGACCTGCAGTATATGTATCACTGTATGATGGCATCCTGCTGCTGGCTTGGGCAGTGACGGCGTCCGATAAAGGAGAGATTGGTTTGATTGTTGGCAGAATTGGCATTGGTGCAGCATTCGATGGCCCATTGTTCCACGTTGATCTCTTGCTTGGGTTCGGTCGGGTTTTAACCACAGGAACATCTGTCGCAGCATGGACTGGGGAAGGACGAGGAGCGACGTTCTCTTTGCCAGCTACTGGTGTCGTCCCAGAGGTACTCTCGGACCGGCCGATCAACGACTTTCTGAACCAGGATTGCTTTGATGATGAGGTAGGTGTGACTTCTGTTGAGTCTTTAGATCCACGGTAGCTCAAGTCAGACTTTTGACGGCCCAACATTCGTGATGCGGATGATTTTGGTCTCAATGGATCAACGGCATCAGCAAAGAATTCATGTGCGATAGCTTGCGTCGATGTTGGTCTGGCCTTGGGATCCCACATCAGACACCAGGTAACGAAATTGCTGAGTGATGCGGGCCATTGGGGAGATTGAAGTATCGTATCCATGGAGTGAGGAGCCATCTTTGGGAAAGAGAATCCAAGTTTGCTGGCCAACCGAGTTCCTTCTCTCCAGTCTCCACCTCCAACTCTAGCACCTGACTTGTTGTACCAATTCCCTGGACTGCCCATAATTTCACACACTCTCCACACTTGATCGACCTCATTTCCACCTGGGAACAAAGGTTTTAACGTAGCAATTTCAACAGCCATTGCACCGATGGCCCATATGTCAACAGGTGCCGAATATTCTCCGGCGCGTAACAAGACTTCGGGAGCACGATACCATCTCGTGGAAACGTAAGTCGTGTATGGTAGTTTTGAATGTGTTTCTCTGGCAAGGCCAAAGTCGGCAATCTTCACTGTGTACGCCGGAGGTGTTGATGGAGGAGTCACCATGGCGGAGTATCGTCGGAACGAATTTCCAGAGTCGGTTTGTGCGGATGTCGAGACGAGGATATTTTCCGGCTTGATGTCGCGGTGAAAGAAGTGATGAGCATGAATATGCTCTAAGCCTTGCATGATTTGGAACAAGATACTCTTAACACTTCCTACGTCCAGACATTTATGATCTCGTGCCTTCATCAACTGGTAGAGATTCCCATCCATATATTCCATGGCGATGTGGAGCTTTTTGGTGAAGGGGTCCAAGAAAATGTCGAGCGCAGGAACGAGGTGTTGATGATTTGGGAGTGTCCTTAAGAATACTACCTCCCGAAGTTCTAGACATGGCGCGAGGGATTCGAAGTTCTTCTTCATGGTTTTGATGGCGATCTAAGATTTACAGGTCAGTATCGAGTAACCGGACTACCACAATTCATCATGCTTACAACTGTACCGCGACGAGCCACGCTGGCACCCGCAGAGCGAACTCTTGCGAGCACTACACTTCCAAAGCTTCCATCTCCAATATCCTTCAACACTTCAAAACGATCCTCCAAAGCCGACCCACTCGTGGTTTGTGTTGATGACCCCCTGTGGGTCAGATCGTATGCTACCGTCATGGCAAATAATTGGCAGAGGCCGTGACTGGTATACGTTGGTGTATCGCGATAATATTTGAGTTGTGACGCGGATGTTGTTCGACAATGCAGAACTGTGAACGCGGTTAGGATCAAACGCCAATTTCGCGATTTACCCAAGATGAGCTGATGGAGGGAAGGACCACCAGCACACCGGACCACACAACCAACTCGTACCTAAATCTAGCACGTCGAAAGCTCTTCAAAAAGAGCTTGCCTCATCTACCGGTGCATGCAGGACGTTGAGAGACTTGTAATGGCAGACTGGAATTGATGCTACGGTGTTGTTGTGTCTGGGTATACGTGGTCGATGTGTACGGACAACGGGAATTGGAATGTCGGAGGGTAGTTGGTGAGCTACTCGCGAGTGATTTGCGATGTGAATGATTTCAATGAGCGTTCTCCTGGAAAATTGGTCGACTGAGGAATTGTGAGGATGAAGAGCTTGAGGCCGGAGTCTTGGGTCGAAAGGGACCTGCCTCCACAAAAAGTTATTAGCGTGGCAATGATAGGGGCCAGCCAGGTTGATGGATCCCGGTCTGGCAATGCTTGAGCGTTTCTGTGTGTTGTTCACAAAAAGCCCAGTACTCCGTAGTAAGGTGCAGGAAATGGAGTCGTGAGCGTGCCAGTGTGAGCGCGGCAGAAGAAGGTGAGTGGGACGTCTAGCATGAACTGCTTGTCTAGTTTGCAGGCGACACCGCAGTTTGGATTTCGACGAAGGTGAGAGGTGAGAGGGCTTCCGCTCCTGAAAGATGATGACTGCTCAATGTTTTGGTGACTGGGGTGTTTCCAAGGTCGGGGCATGAAGGAGGTAATTTCCCACAAGAGCCTCCGAGCAAAACCAATTCAACTGTCCAACACCCACACCAGTATTGTCGTAAGGCAGAGAGGGAGAGTCTCGAAGGCAAATCGAATTGCGATGTCACGCCGTCGCGAGTTGATGTTTGTAGAGAAAACGAATGATTCCAAAGTCCCCGAGACGACCAACCGAGGTGATGGGGTTCCAAGTTTGCAGCTGGAGTCCGGACGTGGTGTGCGTTGGCACTCTCTCTATGGCTCGCTCTCTTGGAACCGGTGGATGATTCAGGCGTTGCGACACGATCACCAGCAGCGCAGAATTCGACCAAATGTAAATAACCAGAGGATTAATGGGGTTGCAGAGGTAAGATTATAGTTTAGAAAGGGAGTGTTGTCTGGAGGTGGCCGAGTTGCGCTATGAGAGGAAACCGCGAACAAGCGTGCGATCTAACCTGAGCTACTGTGCACACGTAAATTCGACGCTCATTCTCAGTCTCTCCCTTCATGTCTAACCATGATTTCCCATATAAAATCGCTCATCCAACGAGATCTCGACAACCTTTGGCTGAGCATCATTGCTCAGCCGATCATACATGATAGGCTCGACAATTTCTCGAATGCGGTGAGTGGTCTCGATTATCCTCCATACACAGGCCGCGGAGGGAAAAAGCAGATGCAACACTTTTATGGTTGGTCGCCAATCGAACCAACCTTACAATACTGTCACGCAAGCACAAATATCTACGAATAGGGTCGTGATTCTATTCACAAGAGGGCTGTGAAGCAGCATCGGCAGGGTACCCGCGAGGAAACGAACGTTCCAAGGCTTTTTGTTCTCCAAAGACTTCCGTGTCCAACTCCCCCCGGGGGAGTGCCAAAGTGCGACCAGAATAGAAGCAATAATTGGTGGATCCTAATCAATGCCCTCTTGGATTGCGGCAATGCGAATTGGATCATGCCCATGATTTGTTTCAAGCCGGCAAAGCTAGCATTCTATCAGATGAAAAGAACTTTCCATTGCGACTCGTAACATCAATGCAAACTGCGTGACCGTCTGAGTGTTTCGCTTTGGCCCAAATAGTACATTAGATTGTATCCGTGAATGATGCTACTGCTCGAAATTTACGTAGTAAAATATGTCGGTCATCTTCATCTCTTGGAAGACTCGTTGAACTTCTGCAGATGAACCTCTCGTAAGCAAAGTCCAACGCGATGCTGCGTATCGTGTAATTATATCCTTCGACAATGTCGATCGTCAGCACCACTGTCATCATCCCATCATCCAGCTCCTCTTCGACGGGCTCATCCGCCGTCCGCACAATCCATCAGCCCCTTTTAAACTCCCTTGTCCCCTTTCGGCATAGCTAGCTTGAAGCTATCACGTTGTTGTGCCTGAACCAACCTCTCTTTGGCTTTAGTCTAGGGCAAGGCATGGTCGGTGGAGTCTTCCGCTTTCCGCAGCCGTCTGGCGCTAACCAACTAACCACTGGAGCTTGTCATGATTAAAATGCTGGTGTGGTTGCAACAGAATATTTGCGCGAGATTGCCTCTGCAAGTAATGAAGCCCAAAGGAATGCTTGAGAGATGGGCAATAATCCGTTTGATTGCAGACTTCGTTCGCGCCTCAAATCCATATTTGTAGCGTGCAACGTGTCGTTCCTGGATTTTCAAAGGCCATGCATGATGGTGGCGATTGCATGAATTAGAATCCGGGCCTGATCCCTTCGGTGACGATCAGATGGAGTAGGGGGGCGTGTTTCAGAACAAAAGGCACTCCTCAAAAACCCCACCACATCCCGTCAGCATGAAGTTCTAGAAGTTTTCTTGACGCCGGCAGACCTCCGCGCAGTAGTCGAAAGCCAATTTGCGGTAAGAAGGAAATGACTGCCTCCTTGGTGAACGGACAATATCACATTACTCGCAAAAGTGAGGGGTTGTCTGACCTCAATCGATGCGCAGAGCGAGCGTTTATCGAACGACGACGAGGGGTTCGAACAGAACTTGAAGCATGATTTCTTCGAGCTTCAGGGCGCCTAGGAGTGCATCTTCCGTTAAGGTAATTTCGTGTGTGCCCAAGATTATTCTTGTCTGTGGAAGAGCGGGGGAACCAGGACAGAGGGAAAGGGTTCTATTGAACCAAATCTCGAACAAAGAACGAACCCATCAAGTGTGGCGGTGGAGCTTTGGAGTCATTAGCATTTCTAAATCATCGATCCCGAGCAATAACAATCCCACGAAATGTACTCGGCAAGTCTGTTGAGTGAATGGCAAATAATTTTGTAATACCGGTGCCTGTCGAAGTCGAAATTGATCTCAAGATCGCAAGTGGGAATGATCTATAGTCGTACAACGACATTCTCTAGCATAGGCTCGTTCTTCAAAATTATGAATTGGCGAGAGAATGATGCGAATATTTTCCTTGGTTCTGTCGATTGTGTGATTCCACGACGGCTGTGGTGTGTGGAAGTGCAGTAGATTTTGCGAACAGAAGGTGCTGTACATTCATCACAAAGATAGCTGCAGGCAGTAAAGCTGTTGCATATGTTCGAATCTGCGCAGATAATACCATTACACTTCTTTTCGATATCTAGGATGAGGGAAGGACTTGCTATCTACTTATGGGTTTCGAGACAAGCAATCTGGTGGATTCCTCAGAAAATGCCAGCAAAGTCTTCCATGCCTTTGGATGCACTTGGTGGTGCGCAATATTCCGCCGTGAAATCTGCACATCGAGGATGACTTTACATCGCCTCGTAAGGGAGTGTGATAATCGTTGAGAGAAGGGCCATGTTTGGACATTTTCGTTGTTCGATAGATGAAGAGAGTGGTCTTGGCGCTTGCTGCTTCGAGTCAGTTCCTCTTCCAACCCAACATTACCATTCAGAGAATTGCTTCCCATCACAGAAATCCATGGTAAATTTACCAGAAACACTCTACGCGCGCCCATATGTTGTTTATATTGGACTAATCACAGTATCTTAGTCACAACGACTCGTACTCTGTTGATCACAGAACGACCGCGCATTAAAGCTTCTGATCACAAATAACGGCGCCTCTCCCAGATCCATGCCACTAGTATCTTTGACACTGTCGGATGATACAAAACTACCTGGCAGATGCCTCCTATAGCCAAATGCGATTGGAATATCTTTTTGCTTTATTAGCCTACGTAATTTGGAGGGGGTTTTCCAATAGCAACACAATCTAATACATTTCCCTCGCCAGCTATAGTAGAATCCAAGTACCTGGCTTTGAGCACGGTCCATTCATACTGTAATAGTCTTCGAAGCCTCAGCCGACGAGATCATCTTGCGCTTTGTTAGAGGTAGGTGTTAGTAATTATCGAGATCACGTAATACAATAGAAATCTTAAAATGACGTTCGGAAAGACCTACATGGCAATCTTTTAAGGTCTGACTGACCATGTGTCGAGTGATCTCATGTAGATTTCCAGGAAAGATTTCATGTTTTCAGAGGTATGAGGCGCCTCTTTTTGGTTGCTAATCTCTTGCTGTGCTTCGGTAGCATGAGATCTCCCGGAACAACGTGTGAATGGTAGGGGCTAGCAGCACCGCAGTTGACAACGATCTTGAGATGAGATCTGGGACATTCCACTAGACTTGATCAAATATTGATCTCGGTCTGATGTATTGCTCGCTTGCGCTAACGAAGAGATTAGCATCCTCTCTTCAAAGTGGATTTCGACAAATGAAGTATAGGACGACGAAGCAGCCGAGAAGATGCATCTAGGGCTTTGCAGTAGAAATCTATTGCAGTGGATCATGGTGCTGCTGATGAATTCACTGATGTAGAGGCAAACGCTATTGCAGCGGAAATGGAGATTGAGGAAGGTCAGTTTCGAGCACCGCCATGGAATTGAGTAGGATCCCAAAGAGTCAAAAACTAACGGTATGGATTTACAACAGAGCATGATATTGACGATAAATTCACTTGATGTGGAAGCAGAATATGATACAGTGGAATTGGAGATGGGAGAAGATCAATCTCCAGCACTGTCATGGAGCTGAGGATCAAGCAGCATTGCCATGGAGTGAGAATCAATACTCAGAACTGCAACGGAGACGAGGATGATCACAAAATTGGGGATCTTATCACATTACGAATATGATGCTAGTTATGATACGCTTACGTTTGTCTCGGTGTTGCCATCGGTAGGTCCTATCCTCCCGCCTCGTCAGGCCTGCTATGAAGGTCAGTGATGCTATACAGGTGCGTTAATTGTCTTGAACTTAACTCGCTGTCTTCTCCATCTCCTCAATATCAACACAGGAGTCTCTGGGGCTGCTAATGATGATTGTATATAATGATGAGAGGAGGATATAAGGAAAAACAAAGTATGAAATCCTCTGTGGGCTGGGCACTAGATAATTCAGGAGCCGCAACTGTTGAGTGAGGAATCGTTTGTCTACGACCACTTACCCCAAGCAACATCAGCTACGCAAGATCACATGGTTATCACCAAGAAGTTGCCCTGCATAGGTGCCCGCCTAGGTCCTTTGGATCTTGGGCTTGAAGGGAAATCTCAGCCTTCATTTTCTTATGTTTCTTATAGACAACCTATTAGGCTTCGATATCATCACTGACTTTGGTCCCAACACTCAAATAGCTAGCGAAACTGGCTGTGCTTGGCTGATAGCTATACATTTCTCTACACTTATAATGGTAATGGAATAGAAATGGATCATCACCGAGAGTCTCTCCTCTTCCACGTCCACATCCACGAGATACTAGACCTACCCAGTACAGATACAGAGATTCATTAGCCAGGCGGCATACGTGGCATTTGCGTCCATAACTTAAAGTTGCGTTAAATTTGATAGAACCGAGGGAGTATCTGAGTCTTGATCAAAACACTGGTATTCTGGGGTTAAATGGACGCTGTCAAACTTGAACCCGCCACTATCTCTACGCCGGCAACAGACGGGAATGTCCCGGCCCTAATCCTGACGCCGATTTACAAAAGAAGACGTTGTGTAGTTACTGTGGCATGTGGGTACCGTGAATGTCGAGGGAGGCAACGGCTCTGTTCACAACTTTGATTCTACTTGTTGCTACAACATCGAGAGCCTAAAAATAATAATCAACCCCTTTCAAGGTGTATTAACAACAGTGCTGCTTTATCCGTGGATGTGGCAACATGTTCGAATAAAATTTGCTGTATGAGTATCATAGCAGATAGGTAGAAGTGTAATTGAATTTCCTGTTCTTAACCTTTCTCCACAGGCCACATATTTGTCTGCAACCGCCCAGCAAGAGTCCCCCCACTAAACATGCTATAACTTGACCCACAGCAGATTTCCTCTCATAAATTATAGTTGGATGCTTCCAATCTCTCAAGGCATTCTAGCAATGTGCCTTAGAAGTTTACTTGAATTGCTCTAGCTACCTCAATGACCACTTCGCTGCTAGTTTTGCCTTTCCGGGTCCGGCAACTAACCAGCGACGTTACCAGGGCCACCTGCTTGTAAGCATTGGAGCACTTATCAGTCTCGCAGCAACCTTTCGTCCACCCATAGGCGAGGCAACCTAAATTAGCACACACTGCATTTACTTTATATTCTTCCTCGCAAGTCCCTGTTCTGACATTTTCTTCTTTCCAACAACAACCCATCTCAATCTCCATATCTTTGGGAGATTATCTGTCTTGAGTCACCAGCAACCAGCATCAGGTAGGCTGCATCCTCATCTCTTCTGCTCCATAATCTTCGATCCCACTCGAGGTTGATCACTGTTGCATCTCCGAACCTCAAAGTTGCTGTTTCACTTTCGATCTTTTCCAGCGTCAACCTCGGCTGTTGCGCGGTGCATCACCTCAGTTGCACTGGCACTGTTTTCTTTGGTGTAACATTTATTTTATGTGGCCTTGTCACCTCATCATCATCACAATCAAATTTGTAAGCTGACTGTCATCATAGACACGATCTCAAGATGGTCGCTCTAGAGAAATCCCTTGACAAAGCTCATTCGTCTTCCAAGACTAGCGAGCCACACGCAACAAGGTATTTCTAATTCTAATCGTGACATCATGACTTGCTGACAAAAAAAAAAGAATCAAGTGTGAGGTCTGCGGCAATTTCAAGCATTCAACACAATATTCTAGAATCCAGCTCAGAAAACCCCATCCAAAATGTCAGTTGTGTGCCAGCGGAGACCAGAGATCAGAACTAAAGTGGTAATGGCACATGGCTCCTCATTGCAACGCTCTACTAACATTTTCAAAGCCAGGGCCCATGTTCCAAAGTTAAGCTTCTCTCAGAATTCTCGAAATCAAGTCGCAAGGCCGGTGGGAACCTTTTCTGTTCACAATGCACAAACTGGAAGATGAGTGTCCAGCCCAATGTGTCTGTTGCACCAGCCCCAGGCACTGTGCAAGAAGAAGAGACTCCAACACCTGCCAATGACGTCGAGGCCCCGGACGATGGAGACAACTTTGATGCATTCGAGTCAACTGTATGTGCTCTACCCATACGGTATGTGAAGTTACTGATAAACTTGCAGGTTTCTGGTGGTGGTGACTGGTATCGAAGAACAGGCACTCAAGGCTACGAGACCACTAGTGAAGCAAAGACTGCGCTTAGTTCACTATCTCTACTTGATACACCAGAAGAAAATCGCGTTCAGAACACCAACCCGGCCCTCGATCCTGCTCCTGCGGGTCCGTCTTCTGGTTGGAACCTTGCGGGCTCTTCTGTCGCCGGTGATTATAATGCATGGAACAACCGAGGAGAATTTGTGGTCCATCAAAGGGTACCAACAGCAGTCCAGTCGCGCCTTACAGCAACCTCCTCCGCGGCTCGGGCCCCTGTCCGAAACTCTCAATGGGCACAAAGAGCACCTCGTTCAAACCCCCAGCTTCGTCTGCCAAGCCCTCCTCCTCCACAGGAGACTAATCGACTTCAGCGTCCACGATATGATCTGGATGGTGACAGCGATTCAGATTACAGTTAGTTAGACCATTTTGGTTCTGCGCTCAAAGCCTATCTTGGGTCGGAGTACTCTAACAGTATTCCTTTGATCTGTACTACTTAGATCCCGTGCTCTCGGCTAATTGTATTGATGGAGCGCTCCAAGAGCATTCCTTTGGTTGGTATGGCTGAAATTTGAGAAATATCCTTTGGGTTTGCTTTTCTTCACTTGATTTCTTGGGTTGCAGAGCAAGGTAGGACAACTTTGCGGTTAGAGTCTTGATTCTCCAAGGAAGATATCTTAATTCATTTTTGCTTTCTTTCGTCAATGGATGAGAGCATTGATCACGTTACACGGATCGTTCAGCTGATGCTTCTTTCGCCGATAAAAAACTCTCTTCTTGAACTTGTACGTATTTTAATGTAATGATTGGTGTGATTCTCTGGTAGTAATTGAGTTGTAGTTGTATGACGGGAAATCTTTGGTTGCTGTTGATTACGAAAGTAAGTTTAATCACCGTAACATCCTTGGTGGGTACTGTCACTCAATTTGCCAGCTAATCCTCGTACATTGAACTCAGTATATTTGGAGTACTATAAGCTTGTAATCTTTATTTCCCTTCAGATCATGCCAGTAAGTAAACTTATAGGCGCAAGGAAAAGTGTGTAGGTGAGGTTTCTTTGGCGGAACCCTGGATCATTTGAGAAGCGGCCTTATATATTATGAGGCATGAAGAGTTGCTAGGGGTGATTGGATAGGAGAAATTGTTTAGAAGGGATGGTGATGGTGATTACGATTTTATTTCATTGGGGGACTTCTAAAGGTTTCGTGGTTTGGGGTTTGAGGATGTGGAGGGGAATTGTGGCAAATTTGTTGTTGAGGGAGACAAAATATTTTGGATGAAATTCTGTTTGTAAATAACTTGGTATCTGTTTATTTTGGTATTAGAGTGTTCCAGATTTTCTCAGGAGGCGAAGACTATTGTATGGTTGGGTGCGGCTTACTTTGTGTGATGATGGATCTTGGGATCAGAAATTCAAGGACAATATAGCAAATTGCCTTAGAATGTCTAGAAGAATCTAAGAGTGGTGTACACAGGGTTTTGACCTAAGCTTGCGGATTAGATTGGGGGCTGAAACTTGGGCTAGGATCTGGGCGATCATTTTGGAAATTTAGAGAATAGCTGGGAGACTTTTTGGGCGGACTGGAGGAAGGTGTTGTGTTACGGTGTTTTTTTTTGTGGCGAGGGCGTTCTTTCCAAAGATCATTCGTTTCTCTTAGTGAAATTCAGGCTCATGTATCTTTGATATTCAGCGAAGGGTGTTTTCTTATAGTCGTTCCTTCTATTCAAGGCTCAGCCATTTTCTGTGGAGAAAGTGCACACCTGTGTGGGGGTGATGAAAATTTCGATCTTAACACTAAGGTCTAGGGCGGGTGGGAAAAGTAATGTTAGGGGAGAATTGCAGTTTCATGTTGTTGTAAAGAATCTCTCGCTTAATTCAGGGGGTTCGCTTAAAGTGCTTAGATCTGTTCATTTTCTTGAGTGGAAATCTCCAGATGTATCATAACTGGCAAATACCGTGTTATTAGATTTATACAAACTTACCTGAGCAGGATCAAATATCTCTTGTTAAAAGCCCTATTCCCTTCACAGTGTAAAGAGCATCACCCGCCATCTCCTTTCCTAAGCTCAAGTGAACTAAATCCCTTTAGGTTCAAGGGGTCACCTTATCGATTATCCATGAACAGCTCTTTTCTTCTTGATTCTGATAATGCAAAATCACGATTTATCTACCTAAAATCTTGATCGCCAGCCCGGTTCTCAACAGCGATATCACAATGGGGGATCATTTACTCGGGCCTTGTGCTCAAAGGTGGCGCAAATTTCACTTTCCCTTTGCACAAAAAACAAGTAGATGGTGCGGTGTACTTGAAAACAAAGAAGATTAGCGAGCAGCTTGTTCTCAATGCTAATGGTCAAAACTGTCTTCTCACAACGGCTAATACATCTATATATGATTTTCCAGAAATACAATTGAGTCCTTACACAACGTGCAGTTGAACCAGCTCAGGGTGGGTGGGCCAAATATTAGATGGGCACTGGAAAGAATTTATATAACTTCATATCGCAGAGACGCTCTTGTCGTAGCCTATCCCAGCAGAACTTAGCGTTGATGGCGAGGCATTTTTCATGACCAATGGGGATCCTTGGGCTTTTTGGACCTTTTCACAATTCGTTGTATCAGAAATTGGAAAGCCATTTACTGACTCAGAAATCTAGCTCCTTCCACTTAACATTGTTTGCTTCTTCATCAGAATCTTTGAATGGTGGGCTTGGATGGCGAATCTTCGAGGTTGGCAACAATCGGTCACGTTCAGCATGATCAGATGCACTGCTGAAGTGCGGACATTCGACATCACTAAAACGAAAAAGAGGATGGGTCATTAGCTACGAGTGGGTACGAAGGAAGGCATAACCAGCTAACTTGACTTTTACAATGCCGTACATCCAGAATTTCAATTGTTGCAATAGATCCATAAAAGAGGGTGCGCCTTGCGAGTAGCTTAATAAAGGC
Organism: Hymenoscyphus repandus; assembly: GCA_001414415.1. Lineage (NCBI taxonomy): Eukaryota > Fungi > Ascomycota > Leotiomycetes > Helotiales > Helotiaceae > Hymenoscyphus > Hymenoscyphus repandus. Next base: position 135,606 of record LLCE01000057.1, on the reverse strand, counting down.
TAATGGTCACGTGGTACCATTCACTATCTCCATAACCTAGGTCTACTAAAACCGTGCAAGTTCTTGATTATGATATCCCATTTATCTTTATGGAACTTAGGAGGGGAATAGAACGGTCTTAAAGGTATGATAGAGGTACTAAGAAAGTTCTTTAGACTTATACCTACGCTAATATTTTAGGCGAAGACGCCGCTCTTAACTTCCTTTCCTGATACCAATTTTTGTTGAAGAGCTACAATTGTTCTCCTTTTTCGGTTTCAGACTCCCTGCTTCGAATACAGATTGTCACCAATGCAGGCATCACTAATGGAGTCATTTGATCCTGTATGAACTGAACCACTTTTGAAGTGGTCCATTTCAAAAGAAACTCGTGTTATACCTTCAATTGTCCTATGTTGTTGGAGTGGGTCTTCATGCCTATGCTAGATATCATAGTTTCCACTAGGATGCTTTCGTGCTCCTGATCCAGACCGAGTTTGATCTGCATCTCCGGCGTAGGTCGAGAAGTGTGCGTGAAGAAAGCTAAACTGGTATAATTTCCTCAATCTAATAAGATTCTTGTGGGAGATCTTGGACGTCGAGGCATACATGCAACGATGACTCCAACGTCAAGTTCTACTAAACTATTCTCTGTGAGCTGGAGCCAAAGAAGCCATCAAGAATATTTACGCTGTAGTATAGCTGTTTACGCTATTCCAGGTGGTATCTCTAGAATGATTCGCATAATTCGAATAGTAAATGCTCATAGCAGAGGCTATGCACACACGATTTCTTTCGTTAGTAACATCTCCCTAGATAATAGAACATACTTGGAATTACAATGAACCTGTGAGGAAGACGATTGCAACACCGACTTTCTTTCTTGCCGACAGCCCCAGATCCACCACACCTTTCAATGGAAGTGCGAGAATATAAAGGTCAATAACCAATCCAATCACCCTATTAGGTGTAATATATAATTGTATCAACTTGGTATCATGGGACATTGCCTGTTTCTGCCAGCTCGAGCCATGTTTAGGCACAGCTAGGTAGATTAGTCCTATGAAACTTGCGATATAAAATAGGACTGAAAAGCTGATACCAATCCAGATGCATACTCTCATCCATTTATATGGATGGAAGATCTCAAAATACATCGCAAATAAGCTGAGTTTTGCTGCAAAGAATCAGAAAGTTGTTATGACGATATTAACAACCCCTGCCCTCTAGGCTAGAAGTCAGTTAATTACAACAGCAATGTGAGTATTTAGCGACTAGTCTTCAGAAAGCTGCTTGAGAGTAAGTCACTAATTCGGACATCCCATCTTTGCTTTCCGAGGGGAGTTATTGCAACAACTAAAAAAGGTTAGAGTATCTTAAGAGGAGGGATTGCTAGCGATCTTACTGAGAAAGATGTTGACAAAGTGAGAAAGTGCGCCAATCTATTGGTATAATAAGTTAGCTACTGTTATTTTTTCATGTCATGTCTCAAAAAAATTTGCGGGATTACCAGAGCAAGTACAAAGAAAACTATGCTTGCCATTAGTTCTTTGCAAGAAGTGAACTCTTGGGGACTTCTTACAATCTCCCCAATTGAACTTTCCTAGCTGATAGTTCCTAGCATAGAACCTGAGGGCTCAAAATATAATCACAGGCACCACGAATGCGATCCCAACTGTGACTAAGATATAGGCCCTTGTTTCAGCATGGTCAAAGTTTGAGGCAACACCGAGTAGTGGTGGCAGAGAAGGGGTATCATAAGGTAAGGAGTCCAAAAATGACATTGTAGGATAATCTACAGATATCTTCTGAGTCATAGATTTTTCGTGAAGCCTTGTCAAAGAAGGTTCGTTGTTGTGAACACGTCAAAGAACCCATGGATGCCCTGAAAAGCATTGGGATTTCACAAATTCCACTTCATTCACATTGGGTGCAAGGTTATTTGCATCAGTTGTATGCATTGAGTCATATATGCTCTGAAATAACTCCAGATAGGTCGCCCGTGGTCTTACGACTTGATGATATTTCAAGTTGTGCAGCCACGCGAACATTTGTGAAACTACACACCAAAAGTGTTTGCAACCCCTATGCGAATCGCCATGTGGGCAGATAATTCTATCGATGTGCGAATCGCTCACATGCAATAAAGTAATTTTGGGAGTCTTGCAGAAAATCTGTAGTTGATGAATTCTGCGGCGCAGCAATGGCCCTACTATCAACCTGATTGGGTTTGTATCGCCTGGAAGAATTGAGGTAGTGCATGAAAGTCACCACCACTTGGTTAGGTGTCATGATCTTTGTTGCCACCCAAATTTTATAGAAAATCCTTCATAGCCAGGATAGCCTATTATCTTGTCGGATAATTGCTGATGTACTCCTCTACTTTGTACTGCTGGGGCTCATGTGCTTACTCACTGTGGCAATTTTCAAAGCCTAACTACGTGTCATGAAAGTTACTGAACCATTCTCGACAATAAAAGAGGAATTATTCAGGCATTCTGTGGCTGTAAAAATCCGCACTCTTGAACAATGCATTCCTCTGAGCTTTCTTAGACAGACAAGATTCATCGACAAGAAATATTTGGAGGCAGGACATTACGAATCTTGCACTCCACTCCAGAGTAAGATTGTCGAATTTAGCAGGACCTACTACCGTACAGACAGATACCAATGATACTGTGGCGCGGAGTCTCTCGTGGATCACAACAAGCGTGAGGAAGCTAGCTTAGCAGACAGATGAATATGACTTCGTCAAAGATAGCAAGATAGCATTGGTAAAAGTAATGTTATTGATGATACAGACAAGCACCTAATTTTTTTTGGTATTAGATTTGATACTTCCTAGCTAGACAATCTTGCATATAACATTGTCCTCTTCAGACTATAGTTTTCTTATGTATGACGCTCTCTCTTTCGTCCTGAGTTCTCATCATAAAAACCTGCGAAGAAACATTTCTCAACATTGTTTTGAGTCAGCAAACTGTTTCAAGCACCAGGCAACACCTGCCCGAATGCTTTCCTCTCTGTCATCAGCCGGCTCATAGCCTAATCTCTTTCTCGCTTTTTCGATGGAAAACGTCTCTTCTCTCGTAATGTACCTAATCTCAAATGGCCTCAATCCAGGAGGGGCCTTTCTCCCAAGAGTCAGAAGCCCAAACACAAAGTCCGCGATCACGGCAAACCCTAGCACAAGCCAAACAGGTATGATCTTTATTGACTCTTTTGGCGTTTTATCTCCCGCTGCTCTGTAGACTGCTCTACTAAAGTCCCAGAATAACATTGGATAAGCGCCGGTAATGAAGAATGCTTCTCCATCAACCTTAGTCGCGTTGGAGTCCTTGGGTGACCTCAGAAGGGCACGCGCCGCCAAAATGTGTGCTTTCGCCGCATTGTGCACGGAGACCAAATCAAAGAGCGTGGTGTTATCACCAATTTGGTAATGCTGGCGGTTGTTGTGAAGGGCTTTGATCATGGGTGGGATCATTTGCTGGTCTCTTTCGCCGACTAAAGGTGCGATACGGAGAGAGCAGGTGAGGAGAGTATTTGGCTCGTTGGCTGCAAGTACAAGACGATCTCCGATAGATTTCGTTATTGGGTAGTAATTTGACTGAAGTATTGAGGGTGTCGTTGATATGTACGATTGGTTTTCTTCTGTGAACTTGTGGGGCCCTTGGACGACAGTGGTGGAGGAGGTATAGACAATTGCTTTCGTGGATACATTGGCGCGTGCATACTGGAGGAGATATTTAGTCCCAACAACGTTTACGTCGTGAAAGATCTTTAGATCTCTTGAATTGCTTGAAGGAGATGAGCAGTGAAATATGACAACTGGATTCACAGTTGATAACAGCTTCTCAATATCGGTACGGCACCCCAGATCTCCAGCGACATACTCGACTCCAGGTAAAGTGTTTGAAGTTGGATTGCGGGAGAATACGTGGATTGTGCCAAATCCCTTGTCCTCAAGTAGTGCTTTCACGATGTGGTATCCCAATTGCCCACAGCCGCCAATAACTAGAGCAGATGGGAGGTCTCCGGCATATTTTTGCTCATCGCGGGTTTGTATTGTTGCATTCTCCTCCATATCCAAGTTTGTTTGATTGTTATTCTGGAGTTCGGATTGCATTGTCTTCAAGTTTGAAGGATAGGTATCGATGGGAGCAAAAGACTTCAAAATGGCGCCCTCATGATTTGGAAAGGCTTTCGGACTTGGTCATTAGACTGAACGTATGAGGGCTTCTTAAAAACAGTGTAACAAAGGACAGCTGAAAATAGCCTAAATCCAACCAACTAGGACATCGAGTCATTGGATTGTCATCCAACATACAACACGGCACAGACAATGCGGATACACTAATGCGCTCCTGAAACTGATATGATAGAAAAAGCGTCTATATTGGGCTTAAAGGGGGGGGGGAAGGAATATTTCGATTTTCATCGAAGTCTCCCCAGGAATGCCTGTCGGCATTGACTTCATGTGGTAAGACCTAGAATAGGAATGTGTCACAGTTATCGACTAGTTACCATTCGGATAATGTAGATCCATATTTATGACTTTGCGTAATCTAAATACCGTAAATTATTTTATGTAGAACAATTGCCACTGCATGATGCATCTACAAGGCCTTTCGTGCGATCGCCCTCGCGAGGGGTGGATATTCGAGGGCACAAAAGCCCCGAAACTTCGTGAACAGCAAAATGATCAGTTTCCTAGTTGCGTATACTACCACAATGGAAAGCACGTCCATCCAAATCGCTGTGATTTTATTTCTCTTGAGTGTTGTTGCTCTCCTTTTCCCTCTAGGAAAGTTGCCTCGAAGCGATCACGACCACGATGAGCCGGACTACATTCGACCCATTATTCCAATCATTGGTCATTTGATCGGTCTGTTACATCGAAAGTATGACTATTATGCATATCTCAGGTAAATTCTAGATATTCCTCACTTAAATCCACATTAACTAGATTATCTTTCAAGTAAGAAACACAGCCGAGGAATATTTAGCCTCGCAATTCCTGGCATGCCTGGCGGTCGAGTCTACATTATTACATCACCTCAACACGCGCTTGCCGTTCAAAAGCAACCGAAAAGTATCTCCTTTTGGCATGTAGAGGCTACATTCACAGCAGGGATAGCTGGGCTAAGCCCTCATGGCGCGCAAGTTATACTTGATAATGCAGTTGGAGAAGAAAATAAACCTAGTTTGCTTGGTGAAGGCATGAGGAGTCTACATGCAGATTTGAAATCAGCAGGAAAAGATGAACCGAGTGAACTTGCCACAATCACGAAAGCAGGTGCTCAGATAATGGAAACTATTATCAGAGGACCACAGATGACGCATTCAACACGGTTTGATCTAGTTACCTGGGTTGATGAGATAGTGAGAGCCTCCACAATGGGGGCCATCTACGGCCCAGATTTTCCTTACAGCCAATCAAGATTCTCAGATGCGTATTCGTGAGTCTCCTTATCGAAGGCGGGAGGGGGGTTAGTTTATAGACTAACTCATTGATTAGAGATTTCGAAAGTAATATATTGGGCCTTATATCATACCCGTTCCCAAAGTACACAGCTTCGAAGGCGTATTCAGGTCGAGAAAAAATGGTGGCGATTTTCGAAAACTACTTTAGTTGTGACACAGAAGCCTCGTCAATTGTGAGGAGACGAAAGGAGCTCTCAAATAATTACGGAGTATCTTCTAAGGACAGAGCTCGTTTTGAGACTGTCTTTACCCACGCGATACTAGCAAATACCACGCCAACTGGCTTTTGGACTCTCTTTCACATACTTTCTGATGAGGCAATCCTAGGAGAAGTTAGAGAAGCGGTTGCTCCTCTATTGACGACGAGTGAGGATGGCAAGTATGAATTAGATGTCAGCCAGATCCGAGAAGTCCCGATACTGAAATCTGTTTTCTACGAGGCTTTACGATTTTATGGCTCTGGCAGTGGGACACGAATAGTTCTAGAAGATACACTACTGAGTGGACGCCATCTCCTTAAGAAAGATTCATTCATCTTCATGCCAAATGAGTCTTATCATTTTGAAACCACTTCCTGGGGAGCTGACGCGAATACTTTCGATGCCCATCGGTTTATGAAGTCGCGGCCGCATGTTTCCGGCGCCTTCCGGGGCTTCGGTGGAGGAGTAAATCTATGTCCTGGTCGCTTTCTAGCTATGAGTGAGATACTTACTATGTGCACATTACTAGTGTTACAGTTCGATATCATGCCAAAAAGTGGTACTTGGATACACCCTGGTCGAAACACGAAGAATCTGTCGCTGATTGTCAACCCGCCAGAACGGAACGTCTTGGTCGACGTTGTTGCCAGAATGCCCCTTACTGAAGATTCTTGGATAATGAAGCTTTAATCAATTCTCAAGATGAAGTGCAACCAGATAGTGCTAAAGTTTCAAACCGGTGGTCAAGTAGTTTTACGTATGAATAGAAATAAACTTCAGATACAAATGAAGTTATTCCAGGTTTACCCGAAGAATATAGCCATGCTAATCAGACAAGATACACTAGCCCATGCCTACAGGTATTATGACCCAAGATTCAGCATGTCCCATCTGGAATTGAAAGATGTGGTATCGAATACAATCCTCCATCCTTGCAAAATTTCAGACCTTTTCAGAATCACCAACTAAACTGCTTTCTACTTCTCGATCCACAATCATGAGCACATTGCTTCCATCTCATCCCAGAATCCTTCCACTCTGGCGGATATTGGTATGCTTATCGAATCTGCCAAGCTGGTTTGTAGTAAACTAAAGAAAAGCAGTTATCAAGCCTTCGCCGTATAAAACGATTGGAACTCTCGGGTCTGGAAGTCATACCCCACGAACTTGTAGAGGCCCCAACGCCATATTGCAAATAACAGATGTTGCCGCACGTATATTTGGCATCTGAACCGCTCTCTCGGCTCTCATCTGACACTACGGCGTATACAAGATCGACAACCCCGACATATATTTTGTAACTTTACGCATATATTGACTTTCGCTGGCTCACTTTCTTAGTGAATGGGTACTTTTTGGAATTGTGAAATTTGGCTATGGAGTGGTGCTTGTCGTCTTATCAAGTGGGGGTAGCATACTTTGGATGCTCGCCCAACGGAGCTTTTAAATCGAAGAATAAGGCCAGATATTGTCAAAGAAATGAAAGTGCTGAAAGGTATGTCATTTTTCCTAGTGCAGAGGCAAAACAATTAATTTGAGGACCTTGGATTGCTAACCCTGATTTTCTAATGTTTCCCCAAAGGATTTCTACAGAATATAATCGCGTGTGACCACCCAGATACCGAGTGAAGAAAAATGAATCGGGAGCAGCCAATTTGTACCCCCAAGTCCAGAGAGCCCTTGAATCAGCATAATTGTAGAAAATACAGTTGCTCGTGGAGTAAAGATCTCAATCGACAACTTGGCAGCTCCTAAATCCTTCTCGTTCATGAGATGGAAGTGAATTTGCCGAATGAATTGGAGCATGACCCAATCCACAACTATAAATGCCAGTACTTGCGCAAAAATAACCATCGGATTTGGCGTTGCAGTTATGTCGACAAACTTATCAAAGGATAGTAGGGGATGTATTGCTGCCAGAATTGGAAGCCCTGCAGCTCTTTCAATAGATAGTGCCGGCTTCACCCAGTCACTTGAGATAATTGTTTCATCCGAGGTGTGCTCAAAACAGAGTTGTCTTTGTGGGGATTTTTTCGACGTGTGTTTTATGAAGAAAAGTATTGTTTTCAGGCTTTGCTGGCAAGCCATAATTGCCATGACTACAGGTAGAATTAGAAAGTGCGGCACTATGGGTTATTTATTTTAATATTTACCAATTGCCACTATGTGCCACCGCCAAAACTGGTGCCAATAAGCCCATAATTGCAGAAGTGTAACTTCTGACATTGTAAATTTTGAGGCTCTAGTAGAAAGTAGTTGAAATACTTGCGAACACAATTTTTTCATGTTTGTAGGCGATATTCTCAAGATGTGGTACCAATTTGAAAACTAGCAAACACATTGAGGCATGTAGCGGTGCATCGCAGTCTTTTTGCTACTTCGGAAAAAACGTAAACTTGAGCCCCCGACGGCACTCATTATCGCATGCTGTATGATTGATTAAAAAGCTAGCACCAGCCGTTGCATTTTACCCCCTGCACCATATTGGGTGCCACACCACAGTTGAACCCTGCCATGATTGTTTCGTAGCTTTGGATAGCCGATGGGGTGCATACATGATTCTCTCGCGCTTTGTGTCTGCGCCGCAATGTTCTTAAAGTATCACTCAAGTTGCCGCTTTGCTGATGTGAATAGCTCGATTTTGTGTTGCATCGGTCTAAATTCGTGATTAACTACGTGTTCATCATAGGATCAGTCAACGAAAAAACGTGCCATGTTGTGCTGCATTGAAAATTTCCTCATCAGGCAGCTCATGTGTAGTGAAGTCCCCCCATGTTGCCAACGGTACGATTTGGGAACAATTGATTTTAGCCGATGATACATACGGCTTGCCTCTGAGAACTCCTCAGTCTCATTAATTACTTCCATGTCTTATCACTTAGGTTGACCCCAACCAAAGATTTCAAATTGTGTCCCATCTTCATGAAGCCCTTCGCCAGAAACAGATACGCATGCTTGAAAACGTGCATGATAACTTGAAAGTTCTAGTATCTCCGCCAGGGAGACTGGTTGACCACGATTGTTCAAATTTGCGAAGCGCAACCGCTACTATCTAGGCTCAATCACTATCTGTCTGAATCGATTCAGACCTACGTTCATCACTCTCCACTACCTCGCAATGTCATTCCTAGATTTTCTCCCCTACGACACTCCTTTGATACCCCCCCCTAAGGGCATCAAGTCAAATTTCGATCATGCTTATAGCCGGGCCTATGTCATGGTTATCGTGGGCACTATCATGCTGGCTTTTACGGTGCTTTTTTCGGCAACTAGGATATATGTTCAGCTGTTCATGTTGAAAAAAAGAAACTGGGCAGATTGTAAGAATCTCAAGTATCATGCTTCCCCCACCTGGTCTAACGTTCGCCGACAGTCTTTTTCATACTAGCTTTGGTAAGTGGTCAATTGAAATTGCAGATCACTGAGGAGGAACCTCTGACATAGCCAACGCTTAGATTGGTGCACTTGCTCTTTTTGCGAACACATGTGTCCAATTCACGATCACACCAGTTGGTAAACACGCCTGGGACGTCCGTATCAGTGATGCTCTGGCTGGTCCGTTCCTGATTGTAAGCTCCAATTTCTTTCAACAAATTATACAACTCAGCTAACTTTGTGACAGACGGGCTCTCTTGTTACTGTCCTGGTTCTGTCGTTCAGCCATCTCGCCGCAAAAATCACCCTATTCTTGATGTATCTCGAATTCTTCCACCCATTTAGATGGATGAGGATATGTATCTGGATGGGAATTGCAATTACGACTACATTCTATGTCATAGCTACGATAGGATTTGTTTACTTGGCTGTACCAAAGCATGGAAACACATGGCAAACACAAGCCTTAGCGCATGAAAGCTACCTAGAGCAGAAATACTATGTCCCACATAGGGCTGTGGGCTTAGGTATTGATCTATATCTTTTAGTGCTGCCAATGAAGGCTGTTATGGACCTTCAACTGGCATTGAAAAAGAAACTCGGAGTCATGTTGGTGTTTTTTGCGGGGTCATTGTGAGTCTTACCGCACTTCTTATTCTCAAACCACGTTGAAATCTCTGAATAGGGCATGCATTGCTTCTGCACTGAGTGTATATTACTCAACTATACAAGTCGGTTCAAATGATGTTACATGGGTCACTGTAAACACCCTAATTACAGCGTTAGAGAATTTCCCCCCAAACTATATTAGGCCAACCACTTACAAAACCAAAGCTTAGTAGAACTCGACGTTGGAGTGATTGTTGCATGTATGCCATCAGTGTCCAAGTTTTTTCACAATCGAGTTCCAGCTCTCAAGACGCCGTTTTCACTTAGATCCGCCTATTTTCGAAGTCATTTTAGACTACGTGGTCGTGATGGCAATAGCAGCCGATTCAAATCAAGCGAACGAAGCGATAACGATAGACAATCCTCTCCAGCTGGGCAAGAGGGAGGTATAGAAATGGGACGGTCTGGGTCGTTAGACCATCTCAGAATCATGGAGGATGGAACACAAGTTCCACTTCAACTCAACAACATCAAAAGCATCTCAACGGACATCAGATCTGAAAACTCAAGCAATCAGCGCAATGTTGGTAATCAAATTTATATGACCAGGGAGGTCTGGCAAGAGTAAGTAGGGAACTTACCAAAAGCGACACAACGGGAGAGAGGTTTTGGCTATTTGAATCGGAGAACATAACTGGTACTTGGAAAATTGGAGGTAGAACAATTTTTATGTAGTTCATAACACATAACTTAGCTTTGACACTTGGTGCTTCGATAACACGCTGTTAGGAGTGGATGTATAATTCATTTCATTAAGTAACTTTGGTGGGTTCAAGCTTGGGACGAATTCTACTTTGATGGCTGTTTTACAGTCGAACAAGGAAATTTCAGTTCAACATTAGCGTACTTCAGAAGTAGAATTCTCTTACTATATCTTACTGCACTTGGCATCTTGTCGGAACACATGCTGCTACTAAGCAATTTTCTAACCCAAAATGTTCCTAGCTGCCATTCTCAGTATCTGCTCAGCTCCAGATACGACTAGCTCAGTTAAAAGATGTCGGTGATTTTGGAGTGATGGGAATCGTGTGTAACGCGATACCGATACCCTAGTCGCACGTCGAGTGGAATACCGGGCCGTGGTCATCGAATGCTGTCTGCAAGGCGCCCGTCGTCCACTTTATGAGTGGCACAGAATATGACATTCTAGATCATTGTGCGAGTCGCCACGTGCCAGTCGCCACGTGTGAATTGTGATGTGCGAGTCGCGTTTATTTGTGCAACGTGAATTGATTGAGGTTCCCCTCGATTGCTCACGGCATATAGGCACTTGCTGCATATTCTCTGCAGGCCAAGTATTTAGCCGGTGTTCGCCCCAAGCGCCGTATGCGAGATCCCATGAACGGCCAATTAGACACGCAGCCTGTTAATCAACCCTTTTGAGCGGCAGCACACCACCTTGGCAAGATAATGTCTTATCAGGATCTGCTTCGGAAGAAATCCAAACCGGTAAACATCTGAGTCGGTTGCTGAGAATATATGTGACTGGCAAGAAGCCCGAAATGGTGACAACCGAGGAGTGTGACCCAAGCGTGCCGAAGTTGCACTACAGTTATGACGCGAAAAATTATCAACCGGGTTTCAAAGGATTCGGGAGATTCGCACGTTTGGGATCTATCTAGTTCGTCGCTACATCAACTCGGCGTTATTATCTAAGGTTATCAAGCCTCGTAATTGAACTAGGATTGATGAACCCTGTATCAGAGATTGGTATTATTATAGAACTCTCTAATGGGATATAAGTTGACCTCTATATATCAGAATGCTTTCCTCTTCTCGGGCTATGAATTTTTACCCCTTAATATACATATTACAGGTTCAAACATATAAAAGCCTCCTAGTGGCACAGCACGGTACGAGATGCAACACATGTGAGTTAACAAGGTTGTGTGATGCATGATAACGATTCCAAGAGACGGGGTTGAAAAAGCTTCATCCGTGCGGCAAGGGTAATATCCCACCAATATCTGCAGGTAATTGCATGTAATTGTGGTAGCCCGTACCAAAAATCAAAGATATTCGTCTTTGGCAAAGTAGGCGTGCATGATGGCCGGTATGCACCATGGCATGTTACATCTACATAGGGTGCCAATGTACTGAGATTTTGCTGCAAGTGCGTATGTGAAAGTTAAGAGGCTGTCTCTTGGGCTAGGATCCACTGTGTCAAAAAGAAAACAAATGCAACACCTGAAGGTAGGTGAATGTGGATGGTCCACGGAGGGGCTGGAGCGTCTGTGCATAAGCACATGCAAGATTCCAGTTTTCACGCATCTCTGCTGTTCCAAAAGCAGAAGGACGTACTTGTATCTGTTGGGCAAGACAGATAATTCTGACGCAGAAAGGTTGCATTTACAAGTATGAATGAATATTGAGATGTAAAGATTAATGAGTAGTATTGAATTAGTTCTTATCAAGTACAAACAAAAAGGCCCGTGTGTTTTAGCTTCCAAAATTGAACTTCTATAGCCCCATGGTTGACGCCCCGTCAATTCAGGGGACAGTTTAGCCGATTTGCCGATCACACACTTTTCAACGGGATCATAGAGGGATCTACGCTTACCGTATTTGCAACTTAGTTCAGCTGTAGGAATCGTGTATATAGTTCATAAGCGTGTGGGACGCTTGTATGGCTCAATACGGTTTGCGTGGCACAGCTTTTGCCGCTTCAAAAACTTGGTCTCTGATTGTCAGCATCCAATAGAGTAGCATTTAAGAATAGCCTATCGGTATCACTAGTTCGAGGATTCTCTAATCACACCATTAATGCAGACACTTAATTCAAAGCGAGGCTTTGCCATGAAACTTGGGAAGGTGGAAGACATCCAGAGTTCCCACTGTCCATCCAAGGGCGTTACCCAGAAGTACTGTATGCAGCCGCTGATGTACTTATTCAATGGTTCAAGTATAGAAGTGCCATAGCCTATGAGGATACCTCAGGCTGTCAGCTCCAAGACACATTACTAAATTCCTAGGATTCGTAGCGAGACGCACAACATTAACTGAGAGATGGCTGCGGATATTTTGTAATACCCCTGTCTGATTCTATCCACAATTGTTGACGGATATACTGGAAATATGATGGAAGCGTTAAATTAATTCCTGCCTTTGCTCTGAGTGCCCTTCTCACCAGTAAATGAATTTCACTGTAGATGAAGCTGTTTTAAGACCTTGTGGGTAAATTTTTTATTCAAGCTAGCAATACTAGCAGTACTGGTATCGTACTAACTGATATATTATAATTCCAGCGAGGGCGGTAAACGCGACTTCAAAGATCGTGAAGGCTTAGAATTGTTCATCTTTCGGTCATGTATAGCGGAGTTTGTAATAAAGAGAGAAATTTTGAAAAGGGGATTATAAATTATTTTTGTAACACAACTTAAAAAGTACCACGATATTCCAAATTACTACATGGGACAATTCGTGGATTTGAGGGAAAGTGGAAGAGTGAGACAAGACTGAGGGTTGCAAGGGCTTTGATACGCATGAGACCACAGTTTTGACTGAATCATGAACTGTTGGCCAAAGAGACATTGGGAAAACTAACTATGCACTGCTAAAGGTGTGGCACGGCCTTTCAGCCCCTTGAAGCGCCATATTTTCCTGCAGCATTGCAGCATAGTTCAACCTCGGCTGCCTACCAACACTAATACGTTGTCCTGCGATATTAAAGCGGCGAACACGAGCCACCCTTATTTACTTTGGATTTCTGGTCCAATTTTTAAAAAAGAAAGAAGCTGGCTCGTAAACCTGTTCCAAAAAACAGATCAACACATCAGGCGATTTTGTTGAAAGCAGGCGCTCTAATTGCTCGCCAATGAATATGGCGGGCATGTTATTTCTATCAGTTCCTTGTGTTCTTCTCTTCGTGGTGCTCTTTGGGTTAATTGTGCTCTTGTTCACTTCCAGAACTCAAAAAGGTCGCGCGCTTTCTAGAATCCCAGGCCCAAGATTCGCCTCTCTCACGCGTCTTTGGATTCTCAAGAGCATATATAGCTACGGCTTCTCTGAAAAATGTGTCAAACTATCTAAGAAATACGGTAACATATCTCACATACACTCTACCCCATCATCGAAGCTAACCTTTAACAGGGCCAGTGACTCGAATTGGTCCGAATCATGTGCTCTTGAGCGATCCAGCCGAGATCCGAAAAGTACTCGCAGTAGGATCAATATATACACGTGGGCCTTGGTTTGATGCGCTCAAGCCTCATCACGATGCAACGAATATCGTGTGCGAACGAGACCCGAAGAAGCATCAGCAGAAGCGGAATATTCTGGGTATCGGAGTATGTCTCCTTCGTGATACTTTTGTGAAAATTATGAATAATAGCCTCTGTAGCTCTCCGGGAAGGCCTCAAATACTCAGGAGACAACGATAGACCATCATGTGCAAGCATGGGTGGAGCGTTTACACAAGTGCTATACCTCAAAGAACGAAGGCACTATCGACATTATGAGGAGTTTTAGACTACTGGCGGTTGATATCCTCTCGCATTTAATGATTGGTAAACCCCTCGGTAGCAGCAAAGCTGATAAAGATGTTCGTGGCTTCATCTCGCTCTTTCTTGCAGGCACAAAATTTCAAATGTGCCTTTCGGTGCTACCAGAAGTAAAAAATATTTTAGTCTTCTTATCGAAAGTCCCTCTCTTAGGAAGGGTTCTAATATCATTATCTCCGGGAGATGGAAATCAACTCGTAAATATGCTTGCTGTAAGTTCACACCAATAATTGTCACATGCGGAAGCTCATAAATGTCTAGTTTATTCAAGAGGTGGTAGATGATAGATACTCTGATCGCGGTCCTAAGGTTGAAATGCTTGACTCCTTTATTGCACGAGCCATGGCCAAAGAGGAAGCAGCATTAGAGCTTTTGATCCTCATGTAAGACGTGTTGCTGGCGTCGATGACAAATCTAACCTCAAGCAGGAGTGCAGGCATAGAAACAACTACCACTGGCGTCGAAGCTCTTATATTCTTGATACTGACCACACCAGGCGTATTATCCAATCTGATGAAAGAGATTGATGAATTGGTTGCAAGAGATTCCGACTTCCCAGTCAAGCAGGCTACTTTGCGAGCCATGCCATACTTTCAAGCATGTGTCTCAGAAGGCTTGCGGATTTATCCACCTTCCTTTCAATTGAGGGAACGTATCACCCCACCAACCGGCGATCAGTTAGGAGAATACTTCGTTCCAGGTGGCACCTTTATCGGGATTAGTTCTAAAGCTGCGCAGCTTGCTAATGTTGTTGGCGATGACATCGAAAGTTTCCGTCCCGATCGATGGCTCAGTGGAGACAAGGAAAAGCTTGCACAGATGAATCGGGATTTGGAGCTGGTTTTCAACTATGGAAGCACCAAGTGCTTGGGCTTGAATATTGCTTTGATGATGCTGAACAAAGTCGTTTTTGAGGTAAGTAGACTTGGCAAAATGAACAACGTAATTAGTAACCTTGTATAGCTTTTCAGAAACTTTGACGTGGCGCTTGATCCGCTTTGCAAGACACATGGGAGTGAGACTGTACCGCGGAAGCTACTGTTACGGTTAAGGTCGAGAAGGGGCCAGTTGATCCGAAGCCTCAATGGGTCGGAAAATTTGCAGGTCTTTGAGAACTGAGGTACAATTGATGCTATATATTTAGATACTGAAATATAGTTGATATGCATCGCATTTTCTCTCCATTCTTCGCTCTATTTCGAGTTCTACTACGATAATCCCATGTTTTGCCCCTCATTTGAGCTAAATGGAACAAGGCTAATTTAAACTCTTCTTACACTACTCTTCAATCCTCCTAAATACTACAAGACAATTTACTAGATTCTCCTTAAGACTCTAGAGATATATGTTTAATTATCCTAGATTAGATATAAGAATAATTTATATTCTCTTTTCCCGCATAGGACAATAAAGATCCACGGCCAAAGTGCCCAGGTGCACCTAAATTTTTGACACGTGATCTCACATCTGCTCTCGCCAGCACCATTGCCAAGAACAAGTATCATAACGCAACATATGTCTTAGAATTGTACGTATAGATATTCAATCAAGGCAGGTTTTCTTTACGTATACTACATGGATTGTGCGTCGTCTTCCAACCAGTTACCAACAACTAACAATTAGAAAGCAGCCACACTCCAACTTTCTCCAACTATTTTTAATAATCTTTGTGCATATTCTGGGAAGTCCCTTTTTTAGCTAACAAATTTTGCGTAGTTGTTGGAGGTATGTTCGTTTACCCAAAACTGCTTACAGAAACTTACTGATATCACTTGTAGGGTGTACCGTCGGATGTGCTTTAGCATCACGATTGAGTGAGGGTTCAAATCTTCATAATCTTGTCCTAGAATGTGGTCCCGTGGCCGACACATGGCTGAAATGAGTCCCTATGATATCGTCCAATCTCTTCGACAAAGCCAATTGCACGAAATTCTGGAACTCTGAGCCCATGAAATATTCTAATGATCGCCTGAGTCCAGTCTGTTGTAGAAAATTCCTGGAAGGAGTTTCCCGAATCAATGCTTCGCTGTATACAAGGGGGACCGCTGAGGACTATGATACTTGGCTTCGTGAGTCATCCGGAGTGGAGTTATTAGAAGGTGTTGTCGTATTTCATTAAGAGGGATACTACGGTCGGCCAGCCCAAGTCAAGCTACCGTGGGACTTCAGGTCAGTTGCCGCTGTCAATGATGAAAATCAATGCAAGCTGGCTTGTCATAAGACCATGGATCGTTAAGAAGTTTCTTAACTCCATATGGCTCTTCAGGGTGTATCAGGTGTGAGTACTAGCTTTATGTTTGATTTTACGTACGAAGCGACAGGATTCTAAATCTTCCAAGCAAGTATTCTAAATTGTCCCCCAGGTTTTCCGATGAAGCAGAGGTCATGGTCTTCAAACACAGTCCCGACGCAAATGCATCAAAGGCCCTGCTGATGGACTTTCTATGAGTAACGAGACCTTCAATCAACAAAACTAGTGAGACTCGACCTTAGATGCATTTCTTCTTCGCGCTGTCGCTTTAGAAAGAAAGAACTTGACCATCTTTCCAAAGGCACTCGTTACCAAAATCATGTTCTCAGACATCAAAAGCAAGCTTCGTTCCGATGAGGTTGTACTCAAGTCAAGCGATCCCAATTCGAAAAAGATTTTCTCTGTCATGGTTCTGGCTCCATAGCTTCACCGCAGATTTGATACTTAGGAAGACACCGAGAATTTCTTTCTGTTCACCTTGTGACCGATTGTTTGATTGTCTTGAAATTTCAGGGGCACTCTAGTAGATCAGCTTGAAAAGCTAGGAAACTTGACTTAAATTTCATATCAAGGATAAAAAAATAGCCTCTATTCTTTTATCTTCGATAAGATATTACAGGCAGACACTTAGGATTATCTTGTAAGCGAGACCTCCAATAAATTTACCTCGCGCTCTTATGTCTCTAAAACAAGATTCCTTTGTTGGAAAGTCTCGGTGGACTAACATTTGAACTCTTAGAGTGGTCTTGGCCCTCACAAACATGTGATTGAAAATGGAATCGAAGTTGTACAGAACCTACCAGGTGTAGGTTCTTACTTGGTTCGCCAACCCAGTACCAATCTCAGCGTCTTGTGACGTGACTAACCTCCCATCACATTGTCTGATCACACCAGCATTTCAGTCATCTAATAAGTGCCCGTCAGCGAAACCATCACCGCAGTATCCTTGTTTCCGCTGCTGAGAAGTATATACGAGCTACTGAAATACACTTTGTTACCAACCTGTATTCTGAGCAGACCAATCCAAGCTCTCTCACTCTTCGTCCGCTCTTCATCTTTCAACAAAGATGAAAGTGAAATGAAAGGGTCTGAGAAGCCCGCCGACGAAACTTCAAGCGACAACGTCTCAAGCGCTCACGGCCCCAGCCCTGACATTGAGCTCATGTCACAGATACCACAGAGGAGCATGGCTACGTCAGAGGACGATGCATAGTCGTCAGGGGTGGTGCATGATGAGTTGAAGGAGTATGGAATGAAAATTTTGAGGATATGTGACCCTAGTATCTTCCCAGAGATCATCTCACCGCATACGCAAGCACTGGCAGTTATGGCGGCTGAGAGGCGTGCGGATTTCATCAGGAACGCCAAGTGATTTAGAGTCCCAACGATAGCAATGGTGCATCAATATTCCGTCGTCATTTCTGTAGCTTATGTATATTCTCAGAAAACCAATTAGATTGGACGGTCCTTCTCATAAATTCCACTCAAATCAGGAAAAGTTTTCCTTGCCGAGGTTTTCTCGCCATAATGACAATCTTATGACTCTAAAGTATTGGACATCAACTTTTCGCTTCGTCACCCATATATTTATTTCTGTCTTAATCTTGTTTAAGAACCAACACCAAGTGACATTAAAGAGGATCATAAAGTGTCACAGGGCACCTCTGTTAAGGTCACGTGTGTCCATCCCCTCCTAATAGGTGACCGCAGGAGGCGAGTCAGGAGACTTCTACGCAGTCACTTGTTTAATACCAAATATACCATGAAAACCTAGCAGAGGCCATTGAAAAAAATTAAACCAGGGTTCTGTGTCTTCAAGCAAGCGAGTCACAAAGAGGAACAGATGAATCCGAGAGCCTCCAGCCAATATAAGGTGATATGGACCTGAGTGTTACCCAAGAGACATTACAAATTCTGAAAAGTTTAGTCCTCGTTCTGAAAACAGGAGCGATATGGTGCGATGTAATGGGCCAGGTGTATGGCGAAGCTAATAGCACAGGCAAGTTTCGAGCTTAACAAAGAGAAGATTCTTTGATTCTCTATTCTCGGATATACCGAAAAAGTAGCCCTTAGTTGTGCCTTTCTTAAGGGGACGTACTATACTTGCTTCCGCTGTTATACATCCTCAATCGAAAAGCGCTAGCAAGGGACTCGTCTCATGAAGAAAAAAATACATGAACCACCAGTCCGCTTGTGCCTCCCCTCACGAAATGAGACAAATGGTATACAGTAAATATTCTAGGTGGTATCCGTTACATTTAAAACAGCAGCAAGACTGAACGACCAAAATTTGGTATCTAAACAAAAACAAATCGCTTACAAAAGTGACCGTGAAATCGTCGAATCGTGAGTCATAACGAAATTTAGTACCCTGTTCTCGAGCCATAAAATCCAGAAGTTCTCGGGGGACTGTCACGATACCAATCCTCAGCCCCTCTAGTTTCCCGGGGATCTATATGCACACTTCCCCGCTCGTACGGGACATGGTAGTCTGCATTCGCTCTTGACTCCTGATATCGATCCCATTGTTCGGCTTGGCGTGGGCTATTGAACTCTCCAGTCGCAAAGTCGATGTCGTCTTCGGGACTTCTTCCTTGGGTTGAATAGACACGATCTCGACGGGTATCATGAATATCAATTGGAGGGGGCGGAGGGGGAAACGTAGGGTTTCCAGGAGGTGGATTAAAGGTCTGTGGAGGGACGCCATATTTCCCGTTGATATCAATCGGCTCAGAATATCTGCCAGGATTCCTCAATGGTGGACTGCGAGTGGTCCGTGGAGGCGGCATGTAGGCTGAGTTCGTTGTACTTTGCGTTCGATAATGGTGGGCATATGCTTCATCGGTGCGGGCAGACGAAGAATTCGCCCTTGCTCTGCCACTTCTTGTATCCGCACTCGAACTTTCATGGACCTTGCCACTGCCCGGTTGTGCAGTATAAGGATTTCGTTCCCTTTCGATCTTAACGCTTTCCTCGCTGGCTACAGACCCTGATGGGGTACCAGAGTAAGGTTTACGTTCACGCTCTAGTCGTGTTGGAGGGGGCTTTTCTTGGTGAACCTCAACCCGTGGTTTCGATTGCGATGTTTGACGGCTTAAAGGTGGGCTTGCAATGGACTTCTTCCTGGAGCCTGTCCCTAGATTCTGGAGGAAGTCCGAGACGGCATTGTCGAGTAACTTCTTAGACTTGCGATCCTGATTGGCGGGAAGTAGGTGACGTGAAATTTGCTTTGGTAGTCGTTCAGGCTTTCCATCAATCATCTCTCCATCGGCATCAATAGGACAATCCAAAACCACCTTCTCTAATCGTTTGGCCTCCTGATCTGGATATGCCAGAATCGCTATGCCCATAAAGTGGGCAAAGCCAACGGGTGTCAGGGCAGGTATAGTTGGTTCCTTATGTGACTCAGTTTGAACTAGGAAATGCTGGCAACCCAGATCTTGGTAGAGTTGTGAAATTTGTTCGTTCGATTGTGCCCGGAATATGGCTGCAAATCATTAGTACGTTATGACTGTAGGATTTCCTATACTTACAAAGAAGAGGATGCGGTTCATCATCAACTGCATAGTCTGTATAGTATTGCGCTAACTTGTCTGGAGTTACGACAATGCTTTTCTTGGGGCTGTAATCGTCGATTATATGATTGGCTAAACCTCTCAAAAATTGCCCAAGGCGCTTTGTCGAGTTTCCATCTCGATCAAAGAGCCACCCCCATTTCAAGTCTATTGTAGAAAGCTCGATATTTGAGAAAGAACGATCAGTTGCTGGTCGAGACTTTGGCTCGCGGTCGGTGAATCGTACACCAGAACCTCGTTCCAAAGGGCTTGTTGGCGGCGATCTTCTTGAATCCATAGTATATCCGTATGATGTTTTGCTCGGTTGAGGTGGAGGTGAATCTGCTCTACTCGGGTTTGGGCGGCCATAGGATGACGGGAAACCTTCCCGAGGGGATTTCTTCCGCAATGGAGTATCTTTAGCCTGGTTTTGATCGTCGATGCTACCTGTTTGTTTGAGGTGTTCAACCACTGAGCCAGGTGAGGTTAGCAATTTCACAGCCCTGAATGGTGAGTAGAATGAACTTACACTCCCTCTTGACTCTCTCCGTGATTTCTGCCAGTAATTCTGGAGAAATACCAGATGTATCTGCGTGCTCCTTTCCAGCAGTCATTCTGTCATGGTCCTTGCCTAGTGGAGATGTGCGTTGACGACCATCGCGACCAGGAGAGGGGTTGTCGTCTCCTCCCTCTGGATAATAGCTTGAAAATCGCTCGGGCAAATCTCTCGTCTCAAAGTATCCCGGCTGCCGTCGACCATACGCATCACCGTAGTCGTACGCCATGGGCAAGGCTACGATCGAAGCGTCACCTCATGAGATCTCGGGGAGGTTGCTGGCTGCTTTGTTTCGTGCAAGGCGTTGCGCAATCAAGATACTTGAAGATTGGCGCAAGGCTGCGGCTCAACCCGAAACACAAGCAGGGGATGATGAGGGTGTGATGGAGACTATTGCGATAGGTATAATGGTTTGTATTTGCAATCAGGTAGAAATATTTGTGCCCGACTATGCTGCACTGCAGTGAAGTGAACTGCTGCTGGTGAATAATGTGGCTCGAGGGTGGTGCACAGATGGTGCAAAAGCAAAGCCCAGGCAAGAACCCCTGTCTATCAGACCAGCAATTTCATCCCGACAATCATTCCAGCCGAGCAAGTCTCACATCAATAATACCACTTTTAATATCAGACTCCAGTTTTACCCGTAACCACGTTGCGCACCACCAATAGGGCCATATAATTAATGATCGTCCAATGCCCATGACCTGCAGCCAAGAATCATGACCCAAGATGTCGACAATAGAAACACACAGACTAGACTGCCGGAAGCTTGCATTTTGAAGGTATCTTATTCGTTGACAAGAGCTATCAGACGTTCTACTTTTTAAGACCGTTTCAGGGAATAGCTGTCCAAGTAGGCTCGGAGGCTAGTGGAGTGGGCTGTGTGATTATTGGCGGATTTCGGTGAAGAACGCCAATCCTGAAGTCTACGTCAGAATCATCATCATTCGTGTAGATCAGGCTTTGGGGCAAAAGAATGTCTGTTGCGGGGTTATTTCAGCCATACAAAACGTCCCCTTCAAGCGTCGTGTCCAATAGAAGACCGGTCTACCATCCCGCTGAACCTCGGATTGCTTCTTCCTTACACAGAAGTTGTCAAATGAGTATCTCTTGTCCTTCCCTGCTACGTCAGTATAGATTGGCTGATTCATCAGGCAAGGCAGAATACCAGGTAATTGACTTCTGTCAATCTGTCATGTAACAAAACTTCATCTAACTAATAGACCACATTGAGAGACAACAGACTACATCCTTCTGTAGGGTGTAGGGTTTAGCATGGCCGTTCACCTCGTTGTCCCAGTTTCTTGCTCTATGAGGTTCGGTGGCTCAGCACCAACACTTGTCAGCAAAGGCAGTGGTGCTACCTGTCAAGACTAATTCTGAGGCATAATACCATTGTGAATCTTCTGTATAAACTCCTCGAGGTGCACATATTCAACGGTGATTGCAATTAAACATTCCATAATGCAGATCCGCCGCAGCACGTGCCTCTATCCTATGTATAACTAGGCGAGCTCCTGCATTCTATTACTCAATTAGCTTGATCAAAGTGAGACGTCAGGTCACAACTCTGCGTACACCACTCTTTGGAAGTCTTACATATTAATAGACAATCTAATAGAATGCCCTTGAATGAATAGGGGAATAATTTATATTCTTGTATAAATCAGACCTACTATTGTATTATAATATAATATTATCATGATTGCTTTATATAACCTCAAACACTCCACTGCCTACTGAATTTTGTATTGGTCAGCAATTCACTTTCTTATATACTGGACACGTATAATAGCTTCCTTTCAATCAATCAGATATATATGACTAGCGTGACCATATACGTGCTACTTGTCACGATACAAGCTATCATGAAAGACTATAGGCTAGAATCCTAGAATTCTCTTACCTCAAATGTGATATAGGGGTCTTCGGACGAGTGCCCGGGTGTATCTAGAGTCTCAACGCACACTCTTACAAGACTACTAGGAGCATGAAAAATATATCCGCTTACATCCATTGGCTACATAGAGTTATTTTCATGACAATTGAGGCAATTCAGCCAACAGCCTAAGGGAAGAAGAGAAATTCAAGTCTTCTTTTTCATGTCTTGACATTTTGGGCTTCTGAGCATCTATGGTTCTGAATTTTGCTCTTCTGCTTGCTCTTGAGCTTAGCTCGATCGCTCCTTCTGTTTCCGCTCCCAATCGTACCTTCCGATAATTTCTTTCTGTCCTCCGACCTTCTATCTCATTTACGGTCTCTTTCTATTATGACATCAGCCTTTCGTGTATCAATAATCATCTCTCGGCTGATCAATGCAATCTGCAAAGTGACCTTTGGGATTGCACATTACTCCTCTCCCCTACTTTTTGGATATTCTTGCATCGCGTTGAATTGGAGCACGTCTACTCTATTCAATCAACAACGCGGTTGCTCTCTGAAAGATCAATTTGCGAATACTCCCTCTGTGAAGCGCGAAATACCTCCGCAGCGACAGAATCTACATCGTAGGGGCGTATCGAGACCACGTCAAGACGAATACCCCTAAATTACCAACCAAATCCCTTGGAATTCATGAAGTAACCTGCTGGGTTCATAAAACAAGCCGCTAGATTAATGGAGCAGGTTGCAAGTCAAGTACCAGAAATGCAAAAACAATTCGGAGCCGTCCATAACAAGTGAGTAGATGTCTTCGTATCTCTCGCGGTCTTACTAATAGGCTGTGCAGTTCCAATGTCTCCTTCAATTCGGCCTCGTCAGCCTATCCTACTGCATACTCTCAATTCCCACATTCTGTATCTATGCATATATCTCAAACGTCTCAAATGACTCAACAGCCTTTCAACCCACCACGGCTTAACCCACAATGGGCAATTATTCCACCACTTCAACAATATCCTCCTATCTGGTGTAAAACCTCAAACAGCAATTCGAAGAGAAAGAGGCGCAAGTTTGTAAATAACTGGTATCAATATCGGAGCACGCCAAAAGATCTATCGAGAAAGAAGTGCGAGAAAGAGAATATGGGTGAGCTCTACCTCTACTAGCATTTCATACATCTGGCTTAACTGACCAGATGTAGGCTTCCGTATTGAGAAAAGAAATAGCTCAACGTCGCCTCACTCCTTTTTCATAAAGGGTCAACAAGAATTTTACCCCAAGATAAACTTGGAAGAAAGTGTAAAGCTTGAAGGAATCTGTCCTTATGGCCCTGCCATCGAGGTTGATGCTGTGGAGAAATTCTTTGCTAGCCTTGATGCTCCGGTGCAAGAGCTCTGTGACAGAGTCAGCCTGATAGATGGGAATTGGAACTCCAAAAAACGCAAAACAACTGACGAAGGATCCGATACAAAGATAGGCTCTCCCTCAAAGAAGAGACGTATGGGGAAAGAATAGAACGCCTTTTGTACTCTTAATCCGGCACTGAATGCTCAATTATTTCCCTTAGCCTAGTCTGAGCACCGAATCCAGGTAAAGGAGCATTAGATGGGAGTGAAGAATTGAACGAACTCCTTTCTGTTGATATTATAATTTTGTGTTGTATTCATGAGGAGTTAGAAGCTGAGGCCTCAGTAGGATATCAGTTACCCTGAATAATTATTCATTCCTTTTTTTTGTTCTATTGTGATTGTCTTACTGTTTTATCTGGTAGTGAGACCTCTCATCAACAATTTGATTTGTAGGTCTATTCTCAATTACCGAGTGGCTTCGTACGCTCCTTTCAACAAGATGGGAAAGCTGTCAGAATTATTTTTCTTGCATTTAGGGATCCAACTTCTCCACCAAATTGATGCCAGATTGCGTTTGTAAGAATTTAGGTTAAAATTCTGCTCATACTCTTGTTGAAGTCCCTAGAAGACATAAAACGATCCTCTAAATTGTCATCATTTTTCTAGGAAAATGAACTTGTATATCCTAGTTGAAATGAAATAATGGCTTGTGCTCCTTACTCTCTAACAGGACAATTGGAGCCCATGAGCTTGTGGCTAGGTGTATTTAGAGTTCAACGCACACTCTTATCTAACTGGAAACATAACCCCAGCAGATGCTATCAGAAACTGCCTTCCACAACACGCACCATTGTTTATGAGTGCCCTGATATCTTCATGAACGCCGCAGATTGTGTCCCTAAGATTCTATGGATCAAGAAAATATTCCCACTCTATAAATACCTCATCCCATCAAGCTGTCGATTCTTGGCTCTTTACCTCCAAACTTCTGTCTCGGCATCTCAATCTTCAATAATAAGTACCCTCCCTCACACATATTCTTTCTTCCAATATAGTTCACAGCCAGATCCACGAAAATGGTAATTAGGCAAAGACCTCTTCCTTTGGAGCTAGGCAGTGTTAACCAACCTCCCTTACCAAAACCATAGTAAATGCCTGGTATAGTGTAGTTCTAAGTACCGCAAGCACAGGTGCGACCATTTGAAGTTCAACCTCCACACCGGCAGTAATTCTAACGAACACGGCAAAACAAACCCCTACAACCGTAGCATAATCAATTCCAGAAGCAACAACAACAGTATTTTCAGAACGCACAGGGCTCCGATAATGGAGGCGGACAAAACTTCGGACGGTTGGGAATGAGGCGAGATCTTATTACTCTACATAATTTTATGAATATTATGCTGGGTCGTAATGGAAAGTTATTTAATAGCGGTAGGTTTGGGGGCGGAGTATTGAGTGGCGTTGGGCTTGAGGTTATGGATAGAATGGGTAGTGGGCAAATGAATATGAGACGGCAGGCGCTGTATGGGAATCCTACGCCTCTGAATAAAAATCGTGAGAATGGGATGAGGATGACTGATAATAACATAATGGTGGAGATGGGAAACATCAATATGATGGGAACAGGAATGGGCTGTAATAACATGATAGTGCCAGCTGGAATGACAGTTCCTTATGGTGGTGGGGGAGATTTTGCTAGGACTGGGCAAAGGTGGATGGATCGTCAGGGTCTTCAGAGGCCTCAAGACCCGTATAACGGTGGAGCGAATGGGAATAATTATACAGATAGAACTGGAGCGTACCTTAGATTAGGAGGTGGGCGAGGCTAGCAGGGATAGAATAGATTGGTTATTTTTGGGGCA
Source organism: Hymenoscyphus repandus (assembly GCA_001414415.1). NCBI lineage: Eukaryota > Fungi > Ascomycota > Leotiomycetes > Helotiales > Helotiaceae > Hymenoscyphus > Hymenoscyphus repandus. Next base: position 109,944 of record LLCE01000057.1, on the reverse strand, counting down.
TTTAGGGAGAGAATAAATATTTGACTTTTTTATTTGTATAGATAATTGTGGTCATGTTGAATTAGTATTTAAGAACCAAGGCGGATATCACTGGATCCGCAGTACGGTTACCCCTTATGATTGTAAGCGAGATTTACCCCTGAATGCGCGAGTCTGTCTAATTCATGTACATTCCTTGCGAGACGAGGGTACAGAATAACTTCAATTGAGAATGGTATTCTATATACAGGAGTTTCCTTAACTAGGCTTGTAATTCTCGTACGCACTCTTTGTTCATTCAGTGATGTGTCAACACAAAATGCGCCTTCAGACGTGGGGGCGGATGCGAGCCAATGTAACTTCGTGAATTGAAACATAGGTAAGAGAAAAATGAGGTTATTCATCAGCCACTAAACCCGTATGTTAGAAAGGTGCATAGAGGTCTGCAATTTGTATTTATTGGGACTTAATAGGGTTTCCAAAACCACAATCAGGCAGTCACTCTTCGTGGAAACTTGTACAAGTAGGGAGTATCCCTATGAGAGAACAGCCCATATATTTAATAAGAAACTGGTCCTGTAGCTAGAGTATTCACGAATTTGTTCGAGATTTTGTTGTCGAATTCCTGGTTATTATATGACTCACTAAAGAATTTGTATACATAGTTCCTACCTTTAGTCAATGAAGCAACTAAGGTGAGGGTAGAAACTCCCCCTTTCTCCTAGGCAAACAATCCTGTTTGGACGCCGGGCGCTTTTGAGTTGGGACAAGTTGTCTTGAAGAAGGATGATGTGTTTTCGACTCACAGAATAGAAGGATCAGTTAAAAACACTTAAGTAACAAACGCTAAAAGGCACGGTATATGCTGCCACTCGGAATGCTTCTTGGTAGGAGAAGCTATGGAATCTCGATAAGGAGACAAACCAGATTATGAGATTAGCACTGAGGCGTAGTCTCCTCCAAAAAGCTAGTAAATGAATCAGGACCAAAGAAACATTTTAGCAATAATAATTGTGTCCAAGATGGGCGAATCTTTAATAAGACCGCGAATATTCAAGTCAACTCACCATGGTACTAGATAAGAAACACGTTCAATCTTTGAAATGTGTTCTCAACTTGAGTAGAACTATTGTATGGCTGGACACGCAATTAGAGCAGGAGTTTTGATGTGACCAGGAACGATCTCGTTTGTCAGCTGGTTAGATTGAGAAGGTACTAAGTGAGTGGTGCTTTTCCATCCGGCAATGATCCTGGTTCTCTACTGTGTATTCCGTTGGCGGGTTTGTTCAACTGCTCCTTGGTGTGTTGGGCTTCCGCCAAGGCAATCGTTGTTGTGTTTGCCTTTAACTTGTTTATCGTTTCAATGTACTCCTCATATGGATCGGAATCAAAGACGATACCGCCACCTACAACATTAGCACTCGAATTTAATTTGGGGAGAAGGAAATGAAACCCACCAGCTTGTAGATACGCAATGCCGTCCTTGACTAGCATTGTTCTCAGCGCAATACAAGTATCCATCTCTCCCTCAGTCTCAACGCCCTCCTTGTCCACGCTACCATATCCGAAGTATCCCACCGCACCAGCATACACGCCTCTCTTTTCTCTCTCCAGCTCAGCAATAAGCTCCATGGCTTTGACTTTCGGTGCTCCAGATACAGTACCGGCAGGGAATATAGATCTGAAAGCATCAAACCTCGTCTTTCCTTTTCTTAGGACACCAGAAACTTGCGACACAAGATGCTGCACGTGACTGAACTTCTCGACCACCATCAGTCGATCTACCTTCACAGTCGTAGGATCGCAGACTCGGTTAACATCATTCCTGGCCAGATCGACAAGCATGACATGTTCCGCCCTATCTTTCAGAGAGTCTGAGAGTTCCTGTGCAAGCTTCGCATCTAATTTGGGGTCATTTGGCGCTCGCTTGACCGTTCCGGCTATAGGATGAGTGATTATGCGCCCTTCTTCTCTCTTCACAAGCAATTCTGGAGAGGCGCCAACTATCTGGAAGTCTTTGCAATTGATGTAAAATAAGTATGGCGAAGGATTGACGTTTCGTAGCTTTCGGTAGAGGTTAAATGGGTGTAGTGATGTCGGACGAGCAAAGCGTTGTGATGGGACAGCTTGGATGATATCACCAGCAATGATGTGCTCCTTCAGCGTTGTGACATGCTTCTCATATCCCGCTTGTCCAATGTTGGAGACTGCTTCTTGGTTCGGTTGTATTGGTTGTTGGTGGGGTAGTGGGGTGTGTTCTGATCGTAGGACATCGACAACTTCGTTGATCGTTTGCCTCGCGGTCTCATACGACTTCTCTAGATCCTTGCTATCCTGTGGGACATAGACATATGTAATGACTTTTATTATATCGTAAAATCGGTCGAAAGCCACAATCGTGTCGAATAGCATGAATAGCGATTCCGGAACCTTGAGTACATCCTGCATAGGCCTCTTCGTCTTGGGCTCAAAATATCGGACACAATCATATCCCACATATCCGATTGCTCCTCCCGTTAAAGGTGGTAGCACTAACCCAGGGACCTCAGCGACCCGATTTTGCGCCAGCTCTTCCTGCAGCGCTGGCAATGGATCAACTTCTAAGCCGTGTCCCTCTCCGGTTTTTAACACCTTCCGAGGCCCAGCGCCAATAAAACTGTATCTCCCAACTTTCTCTGTGTTCGCGCTTTCAAATAAGAAGGAGAAGTCTGATTTGGAATGTGCTGCGATCTTTAGGTATGCGCCTGATGGCGTGAGGACTTCGGACGATATTTGAGCGTATACAGGAACTAGGTTTGGAGCATTTTCTTTGCCAGCCGTTTGTACCAAAACCTCCCGAACGGTTTCCAGTGAGGGCTGGAGGTCCTCCTGTGAACTCGTAAGCTCCTGCTCCCGGATCTTTGACTCACTGCCCTACTTACACCGACAGCCATTGTGGATATCCTAGTTGAAGCGATTGACTTATATCCTTCTAGTCAACTTTCCCGAAAGTAATTTGACAAGAATGCCGAAAGTCTGAATTGTAATGAAGCGGTGAGGTGAGATATTACAAAGTACAGATTGTCGTCGATGTGTCAATAGACAAAGACTCGGAAGCAAATAAATTAACCCGGAAGACTCACCGCCTACACAATTCTGCCACCGTCCTCCCACCAACCTTATTTCCACCAGCATGTGCCCCGCTTTTCCAGCCTTGTGTTAATGTCACCTCATCAGCAAGGACAGCCGAGCGTACCATTGTTGTCCAGATCCTAGAGGTTCCGATGATTTCACAGTTCCTTGATATGGGTCATGTTTCTTGGACCTAATTTTCGTCCGAACTTGTACAAAGAGTGTCTCTCGACACAAAGTTAAGCCAATGTCAACATTACATACTCTGGGATTCGGCCATGGCCAGACATCTCCAAGCTTCCTCTCAGCGTACCCCTCTCCACGATTTCAGAAGCCATCACCTGTAGCTCTATCATCAGAGATTACTGAAGACAACAAAGATGTGCTGATCGAAAGGCTCAATGACCTCGTAATGAGGTTATCCAAGGATCACTCAGTAGAAGATAAGGTGGTTACGAAAATACACAAGGAGGTCGACGATATTGAAGGACTGTTGAAAGGAGAGTCGAGCTCCAGGAAAACTCCCACAGGGTTGAATTTAGAGGTCGAGAATCGTTGGGATGGGAGTGATACATTCTGGGGGCCAATAACACCCACTCGGAGCATGAGCATGACGATGCCCAGGAAACCTTCTGCTAGAAAGGATATCGAGGAGAAGGACATGAGTCCTGAGATTGCGACGAAAATTGCGAAAGAGGCAGAAAAATTGGCTACTTCATTGGCTAAGAGTGTTGCACAGCTGCAGACAAGGAGAGAAGAGGCCGATGTAAGTACACTTATTGTCATCGCTACATAATGAAAAATTGCAAGAACCTGTCTGATAAATCGTCTTGTAGCGTATCCACGATCTCCTCGTCACCAAAGTCAAAGTAGGAGCAGAACGAATCCTCTTACTAGAATACCGAATAGCGGAAATGTACATCCCCCCGAACCTACCACCACCCATCCAGAATTCTGCTAACAACTAGCAGGGAAGACGACTTCGAAGCCAACCAATCCGAATTGAAATTCCTCCGTATGCAAATGCGGGCACTCGAAACACAATGTTATGAATACATTCCACGAGAGTGTGATGAGGAGCTCGCAGAAAGCATCAAGAACTGGAAGATTGATTGGGAGGATATCGATCGGAGGTCAAAAGCGAGGAGGAAGAAATGTTTGCAAGTTTCACATGTTGGCGACAAGAAGACAGTATTGAGTTTTTGATAATCAAGAGGAGCTTTGAGTTTTGCGAAATACCCATGTTCGCTTCTAACGGCCTGGCGTTTAGAATAGTGTTTTGTATTTTGATGAGAGCCTCTGCTTGTGTATTAATTGGGAACAGACTGTCAACATATTGATATGGGATGGGAATTTGGGTCTTTCGAGAGGATGTCGATAATTATATCGGCATTTGTTATGATGAATATATAATGGTCATTTGACAAAGGACACAAGTTTATGAATAATACGAGCTGGACATCCTTTGCCGAGTAATTACCACCAGTCCTCTTTATATTCACCTACTGTCTCCACGGAGGCGCGTTCTGCCGGAGAAAAAGGAATTATCCAACCCAGGCCAAAGCATTACAGACATCCGTACCCAAAAACTGTTAGTTATGGCGAATGAAGTATAACCAATTACGGTTACAAATTGCGTAGCAAGTGCGCCCAAGCACCGTGGCTAGTTCCAATTCCAAGATAGTAAAACGATCACAGTTGGTGAGCCAGTAGTCAACCCTTATAAGTGTTGAGTCCTAAATTATGGTTGCGTGGCTCTGCTTCTTGCCCTGGGCCACATCTTAACTCTCTAAGCTAACCCTGTCTGGCAAGACAGCCAGCTGTCTTTCTCTGCTGAGAAGATTTAGAGGTGCAGCACCCATGATACGGTATGGTTCAAGAGCTCGTGCGGAGTAGCGATTGCTCCGAGAAATTCGTGTGGAATATCCTAAGGTTGGAGTTCAGCGTGTTGATATGCTACCCTTCATCCAAACCGCGTCAGGCCACGGCACATCATCCTGTCTACCATTCTACAGTCTTGTGACGAATCAAAATCTCTGCGGAAGTTTCCGAAGTCTGCTGCTCGCAAGTTAAGGTCGCTTTGCGGCCCAAATTCTCAAAAGCCATTCCATGTATCCTAGCCCAAGCAGGAATCCGACCATGCTCATCCATATGTTCCTCCTCGATCTCCATAGCCCACTGTCCCATCTTCCCAGCAAATATAGAATCCCAGACGCCCTCTCGTCGTGAATATGTAAGCAATAGCGATATTGCTTTTCTTCTCACCGTTCTATCTCGACATTTATGACATATGAGGTAAAGTGGTATAATTACAATGCTGTCAAAAGAGAATTTAGGATCTGGCGGCCACTTTCCTGGCGGCTCTAGTGATTTTAAAACGTCTTCACAGAAATTTACTGTCTCTCTATAGCTGTCCAGCCATTGATCGTAGAGCATCTCATCACTGCAGCAGAGGATAAAGACGCCGTGGAGTGCAGTACGAACGAAGACTCTTTGCAACTTTGCAAAGATTATACGCTCCGGGGTTTCCATTTTGAGAACTCGCTGCCAAAGAGGTTCGAAAGCTGCCAGCCACCTATGGCAGTCGCCAAGAAGAGCTTGCTGGTTGGCCACAACTACAGGATTCTTCTCTCCCCACCATCCGTTCACAGGGAATGTGTGTAGCTTTCTTGGTCGGCCTGTCCCGGAGGAGAGAATATGCATTGAACGGCGAGCAAGCCCGTTATTGTATCGGTCCGCTTCCTCCAGTGATTCGAACTCTGTTGGCATTCCATCCCAAAATTCTTTCGTGTTGCCTGTAACGAAGGGATGTTTCTTTAGCCATCCATCTTGAGCGAACGATATTGCTTGTACATCCAGTCGGCTAAAGATCTTAAGTAAGTCGGCATCGTGAGCTACAGTAGAGGACAAGGGTGAATCGGTGTTAGTCTCCTCTTTCCACGCTTGGATTAGCTTGAATCCTGTTTGGATCTGAGCCATAGCTAGACTTTGGTTTCCATTCCACGCTTCAAAGCACAAAGTAACTAGACAGTGAAGCAGTGCCTTTCGAAGATCGGGAGTTGCGGCATCGGCACCTTCGCGCATATGTTTTAATGCTAAAGCATATTGGTGAAGTGCGCTCTCGTGATGGTGTCGTAAGGTCACTTTGATCGCTTCCTCGTTGTTCGTCGATACTAATTGACTCGTCTTGTCTAATGCCCCTAAAGCAACTATAGCGTGCCTTATCGAGGGGTCACTTTGAGAAGCCTGGAGCATAATCCGGCGAAACGATCCAGCGGCAAAGATTGGCTTTAGAAAAGTCAGTGCTAGAACGTCTCCTCCTCAAAGAGGAGTTTAGCCAAGCTTACCAAAATCTCAAATGCCGTCTTGCTACTGAACACATCAAAGTATCGAGACTCTCCATCACTGCGAAACAAAGTCGTTGAAGGCTCAACCCTGACAACAGCAACCGACGTCTTCTTTGGCTGCTTTAAATGCTCAATGTTCTCGTATTGAAACCCAGCAAACGCTTTCGGTTGTAAAGATGCTTTTGATCTACTTATTTTTGGTCTTCGCGGAGGATAGCCTTTCGATCAGGGTATGAAGTCAGCTTTTATAGCCTGTCAATCCACCCATCTTTCTATGATAAGTTTAGACTGACCTCCACAATCAGTTCCGAACCTGATGCAGCGCAAGCACTCCGGCTTTTCTTCCCCGCATTTAACTCGACGCTCCTTACAGGTGATGCAGCCGCTCTTCACTTTAGGCAAACCGCGCCGAGGTATTCTTTTGGTACGGTTCGGGAGTTCTATCAAAACGTCTGCCATCTGAAGAAGCTAGTTGACGATCCAAAGTTTGTGGAGTACGAACAGTAACGCGAAGTCTTCGTTTTGGCTGAGGATACGGCGTACGGGGTACGAACCGCAGCTCCCAGGTCATCAAATACGGATCCTCTCAAGCCCCACTATGAACCTTCCCTGCTCAGTTCGTCCAATCTCACACGCGGTGTCCGGAAATAGAAGACACTTGCCTCTTTCGTGTGACACTCGCAAGATCTTAAGAAGACTGACCAAAAGAGAATAAATATCAAAAAGAATTTGTAAAGCAAAGTAGTAAAAATTCAGACGGAATAATTTCAGAAAAATAACATCCACACATTGTCCAACTCTCCATTGAACTAAAGGTATGCCATATGCTAGTCTGGAAACATAAAACAACACTTGCTTACCTGGGTGCCGACGTTATGGAGCTGATCGACTCGTTTTGTCTTTCATTGTGATGCCTGTTTGCTGGCAAGAATTATCCACATAATCGAGCGAGCAGAAAATGAAAGAAAGATTGAAAACTTGAGGGAAAAGGGTCCATTTTATAGATATGGAGGCCAACCATTCAAACAATGTCGCCGAGTACAGTGGCAATGCGTAGACCCGTGGTGCGGCGTTTTTCATAGGCTCAAGTCGATCTTTCTCTCGTCTCTCGTATTTTGGGGGCGACACATCGTGAGGAACTTGCCGTCGGGCTGAATGAAAGTCTTGTCAGTGGAATCTCAAAAAGCCCGAGGTCACGTGTTAACATCTGCCCCCTGAATTTTCGGATTTGTCAGCTACTTCTGGCTATCAACGATGGACCACCATCTTACAAAAGCGTTTAGTGGGGTTCTCAATCTTTCTGCTTACAATATTCAGTAGCACCAAGAACTTAGCAAAGCTAAGAGCTCGATCTCATGGTCAAGCCCTTTATTGTGGATAATTTACCAAGCCTACAAGGCCTCCCCCCCTTTCCGTCAAGCTATGTCAAGCTCCCTAAGCCTTACAAGCCCGAGACGTCACAGTTCTTGGTCTCGATGCTGCGCAAATCAGAGATGCAGAAGGCGCTGTTTTGACCCAGGGACAAAGCCCACAAGACTTTCCACCAAGCGGAAAAGATCGGCGCCAAGGACTTCCTCCCCAGCCCAGGGTGCCTCACCACCTCCAACTTGTATTCGCGAACCTCTCACATGAGCCTCTCACATTGATAGAAATGCTTCTGCCTTACTGTACAACCCAACAAACGATCAAAGGGATTTGGAGGTGACATCATTTGTGAGAAGAAGTCACTGGGCATCTGAGTGCCACACCCGAGCATCAAGAACTGTAGCGATCGAAGCATTCAAAGATCTCGGCTGTTTGCTTCGGACTGCAAAAGGCGTTGGCAGTGGATATAGTATCTTAAGAACTGCAGTGATAGTAATTCATGGGCAATGTCTGGATCCAACAAGCAGGCAATGAATGTTGCATTTGCTTGAGCAATAATCCAATCCATCCTCTTGGAGAGTATATTTTGGACTGCCCTGGTATGGCGTTTATATACGATGACCCCACATGCTCCATCCAAATCCTGGGGAAACGATCAGCATAATTCTGTGCCGTACTGGGCTCTTCCGCCGTATTCCTAAACAAGATTTGGCTCGCGTTAATAACATCGTCAATCTTGACGATTCCCTCATCTGATTCGTTATCATAGGCTCGCTGAGCTCTTTGTCCATGTTTGTTACTCGAATATCACTCTTAGCCTTGCTACGTCATAATGGAATCACACATATAAGCCGTATCTCCCAGTCCATTAGATTGTTCCACTACTCCAATATTGAATTTTGATTTAATTGATTGTTGTGCTCCGAGCACCATTGAAACTCCAGACATCATGGCAAGCACAGGCGTGAAGCCAAACCAGGTTAGAGAGAAGACCTCGTCTGATACTCAAGATTTGGATGGAAGAACAGAAGTCGTGCGAGGTTCTTCTGTCAAGGAGGACGAGTTCAGACAAAACTTGAATGCTAAGTTGAACAACCCGCTAGCCGGATTCACACGTCAGGAGCTGTCGGCGAAGGGTGAGGCGTACTGTCGAGACAATTCAATCGGCGAAGATGAAGATATTCGAGCATTTAGTGAGTCTAAATATGCAGCATACAAGCCGTTAACCACCTAACCTTTGTAGAACTTGGTGCTATAATTGCGCAAAACCCCAACAAGCACCCCGAGCTAGATGAATTGACAGCAGAGGAAAGAGACACTCTGGGACTGGAGATTGAAAAGAAGTAAGAGCCAACTCCTACGGTGCTTGACCAATTAGCTAACAATCAATAGATGGTCCCAACCATGGACACTTTATATGATTATCGTACTGTGCTCAACATGTGCTGCTGTTCAAGGCATGGACGAGACTGTGGTCAATGGTGCACAAATCTTCTACGCTAAGCAATTTGGTATTGGTGACAAGAGTAGTTCGAGAGACTCCTGGTTGGTTGGTCTTACAAACGGAGCACCATATCTCTGCTGCGCATTCATTGGATGCTGGATGACCGTCCCCCTCAATAAGTTTTTTGGAAGGAGAGGTATGTCTCCTTGAAATTCGGGAAACCATTGGAAGCCTATTGATCATAATAGGCACCGTGTTCGTAACCTGTCTCATATCCGCATTGGCGTGTTTCTGGCAGGCGTTCACCAATACTGTAAGCAATTTCCATCCTTCTTTGATTACCATTAGTTGCTGACCGTCATATTTTCAGTGGTGGCATATGTTCATAGCTCGCTTTGCGCTCGGATTTGGTATCGGACCCAAGTCTGCTACAGTCCCCATCTATGCTGCAGAGTGTGCTCCACCAGTAATTCGCGGAGCTCTGGTCATGCAATGGCAAATGTGGACGGCGGTTAGTACCGAACTGACCCTCTAATAATTACGGCTCAATTGGAATCGCTGACAAGTCCTAACAGTTCGGTATTATGCTGGGTTATGGTTCGTCACTACCTTTTCTAGTTACCATCTGAAATAGGCACCTGGCTAACATTAATTTTAGCTGCTGATCTCGCATTTTACAATGTTCCAGATTCGTCTGGTATTGTTGGTCTGAATTGGCGCTTGATGATGGGTAAGTTGTTTAGTTTACGCTACTCTCTATGTAGATACTAACATTAACAAAAGGTTCGGCAATGTTCCCAGCAGTCATCGTGTGCTGCCTAGTATTCAAATGTCCAGAAAGTCCTCGCTGGTACATGAGCAAAGGTCGACATGCTAAAGCCTATGAATCGATGTGTCGGCTTCGATACAACAAGATTCAAGCCGCTAGAGACGTCTTTTACATGCATACATTGTTGGAAGTCGAGAAAGAAACTATGCTACTAGGCCAGTCAAAGGTCAAGGAGATCTTCACTGTTCCAAGAAACAGGAGAGCCATGCAGGCTTCTGAAATTGTTATGGTATGTCTAAATTACTTCCGGTCACATAGTGGGAGGATTCAGGGACACAATACTGACTTTACCATTCATAGTTCATGCAACAATTCTGCGGCGTCAACGTCATTGGTAAAGAAACTTCTACAACCATACCGATAATATGTCACTAATGTTAATGCCAGCTTATTACAGTTCCGAAGTTTTCATCGAAGGTGGTCTTTCACAGATCAGCGCTCTGGCCGCATCCTTGGGTTTTGGTGTGATCAACTTCCTCTTCGCCATCCCTGCAGTCTACACGATTGATAACTTTGGCCGGCGTAATCTACTTCTTACTACCTTCCCCCTAATGTCGCTCTGTCTCTTCTTCACTGGTTTCAGTTTCTGGATCCCATCCTCATCTACCGCTCACATAGCCTGCATCGCGCTAGGAATCTACCTCTTCGGCATGGTGTATTCTCCAGGTGAAGGTCCCGTACCGTTCACATATTCAGCGGAAGCCTACCCCTTATACATCCGTCCATTGGGAATGTCCTTCGCCACAGCCACAACGTGGTTCTTCAACTTCATTCTCTCGGTCACATGGCCGTCTCTCGTAAAAGCATTCCACCCACAAGGTGCCTTTTCTTGGTATGCAGGCTGGAACATCATCGGTTTTTTCGGCGTTTTATTCTTCGTTCCCGAGACCAAGGGTAGAACTCTTGAAGAATTGGACCAAGTATTCAGTGTTCGCACCCGTGATCATGCTGCGTATGGTGGTAGACAATTCTTTTATTTCTTTAGGCGGTACTTGCTGCGACAGGATGTTCAACCGGAGGATTTGTATAGGATTGGGGAGGTAGAACATCATCAGGATAGTTTTAAGACTGAGAAGACGGTGGATCAGACTGCAAGAGTCTAGGGGGTTAGTCTGCGGAAGTTTGGAGTTGAATTATTGCAATTGGGCTGGGCTGGAAAGGCTCAACAGTGTGTTCGGCGTCTGGGTATTTATTGACCTTCCAATATTCACGGATGATGAAATACAATCATAATCAAAACGTTATATTGTTAATAAACGTAAGAACCATATACAACGTTCTTATCTCCTTCTTGCATAACGCCACCATTGCCGTAGCCGAGTGCCCACGCCCAAAATCGTCTTCCCTCAACCCATCTTCTCTTTCCTTTTCCCCTACGTCTCACTCCGCACGCTCCTCATAATTCCACTAGCCATATTATCTAATTACAAGCATGTATTGACTTGATTATCAAAGTGGCGGCGTGCATGTACTCCGCAAGCTGCATCAAGGTTCGTTTGTGCTTCAAGGTGGCTCGACTCTCATCTGGGTCGGGGAAGAGGTGAGGAGCTCCGAGAACCGTCTCTAGCACGACTGACCAGTGAACCTTTCGTATTTGTTTCCATTGTTGATGAACGGCAGTGTAAACTAGCAGAATGTTATTCTCGTTCCCAGGACCCGCATGTTCCATATTCGATATTCGTTCGAGATGCTTCATGAATGAGGTGTATACGTATCTTGCAAGAGCCTGGTGTGTTCGTAGAATAATTCTGGGCTCCCGATTCAATTTTGTTTGCTCTCTTGCTACCCCGTACGCGCCTAATTGAAAGGTCCTTTTTAAGCGGGTTTACGCACTGCCTTTGTTTATCCCTCCGGCCGCGACAACAATACTATTCATCTATGACACACTTTACGAATACCATTCTGTAAAAGCCTATGATTACTTGTAGGTACTATATAATAATTGATCATACGCCAGAACAAGATATGGTTTCCTCATTGCCCGCAACAACTCAACTGAGCAGTACGCATCCAACTCTTCCCTCCACACCGATGACCGATACAAAGGATTCTAGCAATAGCGGTGATCTCACTAAGCCATATTAACTCGGGGGGTTTGGTTCGGGGACTCTATCTTCCAGTACAAGGCCAAATTTGCTTCCAATTGCGGTACCTGTGCTGCAGCAAAGTATGGTATCCATGGCACCTACTCGGCACTTACTCTTGATTCAGGAGGCTCGTAGAATTTGGGTTTATCGGAGAAACAGCAACAGGGCTTCTACCCGGATTGCGAAGAGAGAAAGTTGCATTGGGACTTAGTGAAGTTTCGGCTTGCACAAGAAAGATTGGACGCCATCGAGACGAGGATGACAGCGAGAAGTATAAGCATAATGAAGCATGATGCAACGAGGTAAATCAAAATGCTGAGAGTGTTTGGAAATGCACATAGATCCCGTGTTCATACTTTACGGGTGTTATTCTATGCTGAGTTGATGTGAGAAGTACTACAAAAGTGGTTTCACATAAAGGAATGGCCTAGAAATGCACGTTTAATTAAGTACATGACTTGCAGGGGATCAAAAGGGATATCGAGGCCCTTTCTTTGAGTTTGGCAATCAATATGTAGCATAGCATCCTTTCTAGCTAGTAATTGTGCCTAAACACAATACAAATGTCCCCTATTCATGGTCTCACGGTGCAAATAGTCTTCTGACATGTGCTAAAGCCATTAACAATGGAATATTGAGGCTATCAATTGATCTGTGATTGTTCCCAGTAGATGAACGGGGAGATTTATCATCCTATGCTAGTCTATCTTCACCTGAATCTAATGCCTCTTATCATAGCTGCTTTGAAATGATTTATTCTTTAGACCCGGGAAGAATAATTAATTTATCGCAGATGTGATACTTACCTTAACCAAAGGCATCTAGTCAGAGCTGCTTTAAGATTGCTTTGAACTTCAGGAGAATAATTAATCTACCACAGATCATCACATAGCCAGTCGTCAATACGACTAACAATGAACTCCCAGGTGCAGTAAACACGGGTATCTCATTTTAAATCCTCTACACCACAACTCTACCCTACTCAAGCTCCACAGCCTCCAACCCATCCAGCACTTCCTCCCCCACGCCCCCCTTCTCAAGCACCTCTCGAATCATCTTCGCAATCAACTTCCTCTTTGCGCCTCCCCTCGGCGGCTGCCAAACCCCCCCCTCCAATTCCATAGCCACCTCCATATTATCTGTCGCCGTGCCCCCAGTCGCCGTATTCACTGCATTTGGCACCCCTGGATGCGTCAGTCGACTAGGCGGATCAATCGTGCGTACAGCTAGCAGCTTTAAACTCCGCTCTTTCTTTTTCCCCGTGTCCATCTCACTTTCTTGGGTAGGATATGAGGGGGAAGAGGAGATAGAGACAGCGAGGACGACTTCGGCCACGGCGAGTTCTTCTTTGGAGGGGTCGAAGATTATGTTGCTGGATACGGCCATGACAAGGAGGGTTACGGGCGGTTTTGTAGTTTGCGATTGTGGGAAGAGGAAGATGGAGGCTTCCCAGTCGTCATCAAACATTGGGTCTTCGTCTTTCTCGGATTTTAATTTTGGGAAACGGGTTGCGAGGAGGGCGAGATGGGTTGTTAAACTTAGTAGTGGAAGAGGGTATGAAAGTGGTTGTGAGAGTAGTAAAATCTAGAATATGGTTAGCGTTTGAACGATAGTAGAACAGGTGAATGGCTTACGTCGATGTACAGTTTCCAGTGAAACCTCCTATTTATCCACAACTTCCGCGTGAACCCTCCATCAGCCAGTAACGCTTCACTTAGCAAGGCAGACAAGAACACAGGCATCGAATCATCATCTCTCATCCCTGGGATCTCCACTGAGATATCAACCCACTCATTCCTCCCACTATCCTCCTCATTCCTATCCCTATCCCCATCGCCTTCCTCCTCCTCACCCCCCTCGCTCGCAGCAAATACCGGCTTCGACTTCTCAACCTCAGCCTTCACACCCACAATCGCCTCCGTCCCATCATCAAAGCATATCCTTGCACTCCCATTCGTCCCAGGCAAGATATTCGACTCCGCGATCAACGGTCTGAACTGACTCGGTGTGCGACCATCAGGGCGAATTGGAGATGCGGATGCAAGGGAGGTGTGGAGATATGAGAGCTCTGCTGGGGAAAGCAGGACTTGTTGCAGGGCGCTTGAGGGCGCCATTGTATCTCAAAATTCCTATTTAATGGTAAGGAAAGCTCAAGTGAAAGGGTTTGTGTAGCGGATATTAAAATACGATGCCCGTGAGCTAGTCTGCGAAGTTGTAGGAATGTATGGAGGGGCATGAAGCTCCAAGCATTTATTTTTCGCGCACGGACCAAGCCATACAAGGCTGATGCCGAGGCTGTGGATTGACAAGGATCCTACTCCAGCTTGAAACCCCTGCATATACTTTCAACGACCTCATTATTCGAAAATCTACCATTATTTCAATTCTGATTATAGATGCTCGTTTTTTTGTCTAAAATAGGACCATTCCCGGACTTTCTGAAGGCTTTTCGGACCCACTTTCAAGTGATTTCTAATATTCGGAGGAACTGAATCCCCTTGGTCGCTTGAGAGGTGGGAAAGTCGCCGAGGGTGTGGCATCACACTGTCCGCATGGGTATCCGTACCGTAGAGAGCTGCAACATAATTGAATTCCTAAGCTTCAAGTAAGGCAGGGGAGTTTTACATAAAATATACTCCTGTTCTTCTCTGATATAATTTGGAGTTTACTGCAGACCAACGAAGAGATACATCTTTGGGAGACACCTTCACAAACAAGATTCTGGATAAAGTGCTTTAGAGTTGCTCTCGTGAAACCATACTCCCCGCCACCAAGCCACCTACCTTGTTGAGACCGAATCGAACCTCCAACTACATCGATATACCTCATATCTGCAGCTTTTCCTTCCAAGTCGGGGAGAGGATTGTACCTCAAGAAGTCTTAATCCTTCAGCTCAACATCCAACCAAACTCATCTCACCTCCCCTAATCCTCGCCAAAATGCTCCGCCTCCCCTCCCTAATTTACCGCAACACTTTTCTCCTCCCCTCCCTCCCACCACCGGATTCGTTCCATGGCCTCGACATCCTCGTAACAGGCGGCACGTCGGGCCTAGGCCTCGCCTCCGCAGTCCACTTCCTCAATCTCGGCGCCTCATGCGTAACCATCACCGGCCGCACCCTCTCCAAAGGTCTTATTGCCAAAGACGAGATCGAGAAACAGAGCGGCACAACAGGTAAAGTGCACGTGCGGCAGCTCGACCTCTCAACACTAGAGGGCGTTAAAGAATTCGTGGTCAAGTTGAAAGAGGAGGTGAAGAAGTTGGATGTGGTGTTATTGAATGCCGGGGTCTTGCAGACCAGGTTCCAGAAGTCGGCAGAGGGGTGGGAGGATAGTATTCAGACGAATGTACTTTCAACGACTCTTCTTGCGCTGCTGCTATTACCATGGCTTAAGGAGGTTGGTGGTGGGAAAGCGCATCTTGGGATCGTGGGCAGTGGTTTGCACCGTGGTGTAAATATTGAGCAGGGGAAATGGCCGCAGGAAAAAATCTTGGAGTATTGGAGTCAAGAGGATAATTGGAAGAAAGCCGGCGCGCCGAGGTTCTATGATGTTAGCAAATTGCTGCTGCAATATACGACGAATGAAATTGCGAAGCTTGCTGTGGATAACGATGGGAGGTAAGTTTTCCACCTATATTACGAAGAGTAATGATGTTAGAAACGGAAATACTGATATTGAATAGATCGGAAGTAATCGTAAACTCGATGTGTCCAGGAATGGTGAAAACAGAACTTGGGAGGCAGTATAAAACCAACATGCTTACTTCTGCTGCACTCGATGCTATCATGACCCTTGTAATGAAAACCACAGAAGGAGGAGCACGATCACTGGTCCACGCCGTTTTGACGAAACCTGAAGAAAATGGAAGATACGTAACGCATTACCAGAGCGATGAAGAGTATCAAAAGTAAGGAGCTTTGCCCGTCATGTTTTCCCACCTGCAACCGTCACTGATGGATAATAGAGCTGCGGAACACAACGTTTTCGGTAAAGAAGGTCAGGCGATGCAGGAACAAGTTTGGAAAGAAGTGCTGAATATTTTGAAGAAGACGGTGCCAGGGGTGATGGATATTGCTCGTAACGATAGACGTTAAAGCTGTGACATGTCAGACAGCAGGTGGAAATTTAGTGCTGAAGTCGTGTATTCATGTGTTCGTATCATCTTCCGTTTGTGGCCGGAAGATAACTGTAAATTGCTCACCGCCTAGATACATACTTCCCTCTTATAGCGTCTCCGCTCCGTTCTATCTATCCACGCTTAGTTGAAGCTAACAACCACCTCCCCAGTCACATCTTCACCCACAGCAGCTACCATCTCTGCGATGATGTTTTTGATAGGATGTCCTTCGTCCAGACTGCCTGGTTCCCATCCCACCAGATCTCCTGTTACCGCTTCTTGATCGCCGATTTTGAGTTTGATGTGATCAAGATCCATAGCATTTAGCTCTTCTTTCGTCAAAATTCCGGGAATCGATCGAGAGAACAGAGGAACTTCAGGGTTGGGAATTGGAGGATCGTCGTCGTCCTCTGAATTGGTTAGTTTTGGAACGGAGTCGACACCACTGGTCGTGGTTGTGGCGGTGAATGAAGTGGAGACCGCGGATGAGTTCGGTTGTGTAACACTAAAGTATTTGGTCACGTCCAACTTTTTCTTGAGCGTATCATCTAATAGATTCCAGTCATAAGAAGCTGGGTCGAGCAGGTATTGAGGACTGTAATCGCCTTTGTACCTCATCTTGACGCAGCTAGTTAACCCAAAGTTAGCTTCCGGCCACAGCAGGCATCAAGCCAGCGAGCCATATATCAAGGGTGACCTCTTTTAAGTCTCATGAAGTGGTGATCTGAGGGGGAGAGGATTCTCTTTACCTGTGAATGTAAAATCCAGCATACCACCATTTGTACCCATCTTCTCGAGCAAGAGCAATTTCCCTTAACGCTCCTAATTTACCAAAGCCATGTCTGTGGACAGATTCGTGGTACATGAAGTACACAGCACTCACGCACTGTGGTAATAGATCCAGCACACCAACAGCAAGGAGCTTTCCATCAATTCGATAACATTGATGATACGAGCCTAATTTGCGTTCCCGCACATCGCCAGACAATGTGCTTGCGGACAACGGAGAATCGCAGAGGAATCTCTTGAAGCCAGATCTGCTGATCTTGCTGGGAGGCTCTTGGTGAACGATCCTCTGATAGTTCTCAAAAACCTCGTATTTCTCCACCGTGAAATTATTGGATTCGAGCGTGACCACCAAGCCATGGGCTGGCTCTGGAGGCGTCTTCAAAGCATCTCTCTCACTCTCGTGCACACGTTCCACGACATCGAAGTCAGTGTTACGTTTCTTGGCTTGTTCGCGGGATAAAGGATAGAGCCTTGCGGCTTCTTTGATGTATGAATCTCCGAGGACGTGTGTGTTGAATCGATTCAAAGTTTGCCGTTGATCCTTGGTGGGATGAAAGGCTTCTGAGTCTAGGCGAATGGTATATTGAGGGCAACAAGAGTTGTATTGATCAGGCTTGTAGAGTAATTTTCCCGAACGCCGCCATCCTCTGTCAAGAAGAGATTGATACACGGAGCAAGATAATTCGCTTGTTGACGCATAGTAGGAAAGACCTGTAATCGAAAAAGTAAATAGAAGATCAATTAGGAAGGACAAAAACTGTTCAGGTCATGCTCGTGAGCGGCTTATTGAAAAATCTATAAACAGAAATCGAGAAACAGTCTGACAAGAGGTCATAGGAAATCTTTACGTTTTTAAGACCTACTTCCAGATTTATTATGACAATAGCCACAGCTGCTGTTTTGATAACCTATAGGACACCGTCAGTTGTTATATCCACTAAAAGGCTTGACTCAACATCGGACTTGGCTGCGATGCAGAGATGCGCTGGACATAAGAGCAGTCATACGAGAAAGGCTAGTGCGGGGTCGCACAGTAAGATAGACCCAAACTGTCACTCCAAAGACCGAAGCACGGCTAGCAGAGGGTGGGGTGAAATTGTATGGCGTCGTCGGTAATATTTTTGAGGGTGGTAATCGAAACGTGCTTTGCTGTACCACCGATGTTTCCGAAAAGCGTGGACAGCTTTAAAACAACGTCGTCGAGCAGATCTGGCACGGGCAGGATTGATTGGCGAATGCGCGATGATGGTGCAGATAGGTGGGAGAGGAGGGGAATTGGGGTTCTTACCAATTGGAGTGAGAAGCGAGCGAGCCCTGTCAGGGGTCGACATGACAGACCGGTAAAAGGGGGGCGCGAAGAGGACTCTTGTCTATGGTGGCCGAAGATAATAGCGGGCAGACGAGGGTGCGAGAACGTTGGAGAGATCAAGCAAGACTCGAGCTGCACGACTTCAGCCAAGAATAACCTCACAGGAGAACACAATGGAGTAGATTTGCGATCCTGGTAGTTCGTATGTGCTTGTAGGCTGTAACAGTTCCAATGGGTCGGACGTAGACGGAGAAGCCAAGCGGAAGTTTAGGGGATGCGGTGACAGACCAGCAGAGCAGTCCCTGCTTTGTGTAGCACTTTTTCGCGATGCCGGGACTTGATCGATGGGACCTTTTCCTGCCAAAGGGATGATTACGGGATAATGGTGGGTGAACACCGAGCCTTTTTGTACCGCCGAGGAAGAGTGGGCGTGGGTGACAACCGCTTTAGGAGAGAGATCTGGCGTCCCAAGAGCACAGAGTCGACAGGTCGTTCGAGTAGTGCTGTATTGTCAGGTGAGTAGATGAGTAGATACGTAGATACGTAGATACGTAGATAAGTAGATGAGTAGGTGAGTAGATGAGTAGGTGAGTAGATGAGTAGATGGGCAGATGGGCAGATGAGTAGATGAGTTGCAATAATGTCTGCTGATTCTGATCCCGGCGGACGCTGAAGGTCGGATAGCTGAGAGCAAAAGAGCTGAGAGTGGGAAGAGTAAGATGGCAGGAGACTATAACGGAGGACTCCGGGACTTTCTTGGTGAGGGTGAGCCAACAGAGGCAAAACGAGTCCTAGAGTAGTGAGGTCTTGGCGGCAGAGTAAGCGATCCTGACCTAGTAGCAGAGTCGGGAAAGAAAGCGCTTGATAGGTACTTGTACAATGAAGGGGAATCCCGACGCCGTAATTGCAGATGAGATCGAGTCTCTCAAGGAGAAGATCTGGCAACTGAGCTGGCTTTCCTCTTGTGGTTCTTGGTGGCTATGAATTGCAGCCAGCGGTTGCACGCGCAGCAACAAGTCTGCAGGAGGTAGTAGGGAGCTGGTCCCCGTGATGGACGATAGTGGATTGTGGTATCATCAAACACCTAGGTAGACAAGGTACAGTAGAGTAAATCAGAGTCAACCAGAGTTGACTAGAGTCAGCCAGAGTCAGCTAAAGTCAACCAGAGTCAACCAGAGTCAACCAGAGTCAACCAGAGTCAACCAGAGACAACCAGAGGCAACCAGAGGCAATCAGAGAAACACGGACTGTAGCGTCAAAAGCGTCAAGTGTACAGCAACGTCCCCCACCATCTGCCTGCTTCATGCACACTGCAACCTGCAGCTCATGCAGCAAGCTCTTTTCTTATGGTGCCCCTCAAGCACCTAAGCAAAGACAAGCTCCCAGCTCTCACACGCGTCTCGTCTCCCGGTTCCAGATAATTTTTTTCAGTCTCCCACCGGGCCAGGCTTTTATTGATAAACGGGGGCGTGGGTGGCGCCTCTTCTCCAGGAGAAGGCTTTCTTGCTTGCAAACGCTTTCAGCAAATCTTGGGAGACAGAGAGAGGCAGAAGCAGACAAGCGGCGTCCGTTGAGGTCAATGCACGATCCGTCACTTACCCATGGACTTGCTAAGTACATATGACCATATATGTTGCCCCATCTCTGCCCCAATTACTTTCTAGTTGAAGCTTCACTTTTCTGAAATTTTTTAAACTCCGAGCACGAGACACCCTTTCTTGTGATCCAAAGAGTCGAAGCGTTGTTTTGTGCTTAGCTCAAGGGTCCTGCCCGACTCTGCCGCCGGATAGCCTTGCTCTTACTCGTACTGCTCGTCTTCTCCCTTACCCTTCCCCAAAATCAGCCAGGCACAACATTTTCCGCTACACAAACAACAACTCACCTTTCCCTGCAACCACACAAAGTCACCTCTCACCTCTCACCTCTCACCTCTCTTTCGGCCTCTGCATAAACTCAGAGTCACTCGAGATTCACGCGACTTGACCGCTCTTGCGGCAGAGCGAATTCTTCGGTTCACAAGTCCCAATTCTTCCACTCCCTGGTACGGTACTGGTGCTCTGACCTCTTAAATCCGACCCTTTCCTCACCCCACCAAATGACGGAGCTTTGAGTATCTGGAGCCGACTGCTACATATATTTTCTCCAGCCGACTTTCCAACAAAGAACACACCTCCTCATTACATTCATTGTACCACAAAATCTTTCTGCGCGAGACGCAACAGCGCAGGCGCAGCACTGCTGAACCATGGCGAATCGCACCATGGAGTCGCGAGTCGGAAGGGCAAAGCAACGTGAGTAATTGTGGCTGCGGATCTGCTGCGAATTTGAGTAACGAGCCTGTACCCGGACCTCGAAGTTACTTTACAAGAGGAGAATCACCGCTGACGTTTTGTTCTCATTGCAGGCTATAGTGACGGTGGAGAGAGACTTGTCGCAGGAGTCGTCCCGTTGAATGGCGCAAAAACCCACGTGCTCCTTATTCAGTCCACTCGACGATCGGGTTGGGTCCTTCCCAAGGGCGGATGGGAGACTGATGAGACTTGCATGGACGCTGCGCAACGTGAGGCCTGGGAGGAGGCAGGAATTTCGTGCAAGATCGACTACGACTTGGGCACCATAAAGGAGACCAGAGCCCCGAAGCAACTGTCAAAAGACGCCCCCAAGGCACTCTACCAATTTTTCGAGGTTACCGTTACCACAGAACACGCAGACTGGCCAGAAAAACACAAGAGGGATCGTCAATGGGCCACCTTTGCAGAGGCAGAGAAGGCCATGATCGGTCGTCCTGAACTTTTAGAAGCCCTCAAACGTTCCACACTGGAGCGGTAGCCTTGAGGGCCCGGCGTTCGAAAAGTCCTGATCACACGAACGGCGACCTCGGAGTTTCTTCATAACGCAGCACACGAACGCACGTCGCCATATGTGAGTGGGAGCAATAGGATTCCGGGTTCACCAATATTTGATCTTTGAATACGCGGTGAAATTACAATAATTTTTGGCCACTGGGATCTGGGATGTCGGTATAGACAGACTGGGGACTGACACGGAGTACTTTTTGGCTTGGTCTGGTTTCTGCTCGCATACATTGTTGTTTTGTCAACGCTTCTTGCACTAGAGACAATCAAGTCGGATACACCGCCATGCTCTTAATGATTATGGCTTCATTCTTGATTTATACGAAGAATAACCGCATGAGCAGCACTTCCAAAAGCGGTAATTGAAAAACCAAGTCCGAGATCACTTGATTTGAAGTCAAAAAATGCGTATATAGCACGGTGTTAAAAAGGCAACGGCGTTGGATAGGTACATAGACGTTCTTGGAGAAAAAAGGGATTTGCAGCCCTGAATGCGCCTTCGAAAGACGTAAACATAGATGCCTGAACACTGTAAAATCTTGTAACAAAAGTTAGACATAGACACCTGTAATTATTATAGATTAGATTAATGACCGTCATCATTCAGCTTTCTCCATTCCGTGACTTCATTTCCGTTTCGTTGCCCTAAAACCCACCGCCGTGCCCTTATCAAATCCCAACGACATCCTATCCGCTCTCGCATCGTCACTTCGCGTCTTTCATCTTCATCCCTCCAACACCATCTCGAAATTCACCCCCAAAAGCACGGCATGGATTGGCGCAATCCAACACACCTACGATAGCGATATACGACTCTCGAGATCATGGAGAACCTTACGATGAATGACGATGCGCCGCAGAGGGGTGGGAGTGTTGGTGGAGGAGCTTCGACATTTGGGATGGGACCCCCGCCGAGCCAGCAGTTGCCGCCGCAGATGTTTACCACGGCTGCGCAGTTATTGGATTTGACTGATAGTGAGTCTTATCTCTTTTTTTGGGGACTGGGGTTTGGCATGTTGGTTTGGGGAGTCTTCACTTTTGCGCTGGCGGTTGTCAAATGGAGGGAGGGAGCCAGCTCTATTGTTGGGAGATAATTATGATGTTGTCGGAAAGGAAAACAAATTGATGAAGGGGAATCATGTTTGCTAACAACCGTTGCGCTGCACAGAAAAACTTATGGTCGCCTTGAGAGATGGGAGAAAACTAATAGGGGTCCTACGAAGTTGGGATCAATTCGGTTCGTCTCCCTTATTTCCTCCCTCAATCCTCCTTTCCCTCTCTCTTCCTCCGCCCAAACTAACAAACCCACCCCCAGCAAACCTCGTCCTCCAATCCACGATCGAACGTCTCTACGTCCCACCCTCCCCCGCAACCTCCAACCGCGGTCTCTACGCCGACAACCCGCGCGGCACCTTCCTCGTCCGCGGCGAAAATGTACTCCTTCTAGGCGAGATTGATTTAGACAAAGAGGATGATGAGCCGGCGGGGTATGAGAGGGCAGATCTGAAGGAGGTTGAGGGGTTGAGGAAGGAGCTGGGGAGGAAGGAGGGGGGGAGGGAGAAGGTGCTTAAGAAACGGCTGGGGGAGTTGGGGTTTGAGGGGGAGAGTTTGGGAGAGGCTCTACTCTAGGGGTGGAAGTGAGATTATGAAGCGGGTGGTGGTGCTATTATTGTATTGCGGAGGAAGCAGTGGCGATGCGGGGTGGAAACAGAAGATTGATGCGGTGCAGAATATTGTGAAATGCACAACGTATCAAGGGGTCGGGGACGAACAAACAGAGGATTCAGTTCGACCTCGAGCTAGATGATGGTCAGGGGACTTCGAGTTAGCAATAATGAAGCCAGATTTGCTTACGGCTTCGCAACCCTTATCAGTAACAGAGACCGAGATTCTCATCTTGTCGGAGCAGGGCAAAGAACAACTGCATGCACATTTCGGGGGGGTTCCTTGCCTCAAGATGGTCTCGGAGGATTAATCATTGCTTTACGAACTACTAAATCCAGGATATCGAATCCACAATCATCTGACCTTTCCCATGAGATCTAGTGAATGTTTGATACACATGACATAGCAGGTACAGTGCACGGACTAGTGACAACCCCTTGAGTTCCTTCGAAACAGCTGGATCAACCTAACGATTTTCATCAGTTAATTCGACTTCTCCGCCAAACAAGATTCCCAGACGAATAAGCAAGGGGGAGCAAACACCTGCAGTACGAAGATTCTGAATAGACTATCCCAGAGCTCGATAAATCTGTATATGCCTACCTCACTGTTGTCGAAAATGGAGACTGGAACATTACTAGTCAGTTCACTTAAATTACATAAATGTCACTTCATTCTAACATCCGTTTTCGTATAGACCTTACACCTCTACCTTTTTTCTGACATGTAATGTAAGATCATCTTTGAGATTTTCTAGTCCGAGCCCACTCAATTTCCTTCAGACTCGACAGATACTCTGTGGCGAGTAGGTAGGAACGAGATAGAGACGGGGCCAATAATTTCATTTTACTCGAGTCCAAATCTCGGATTTTTACTTCCTCTCTGCAGAGCTGTTGTTTTTACAATACTAGGAACCCATTAAGATTCCTTCGGACTTGATAGGGAACCTATGTTCTGTCAGTAAGAATCAGAGAGAGAGAGACAGGATGAATTACTATTTTTTCTCTCTTTCTTTTGGGTCGTTGGATGTTCTTCCGGCCATTGAGCAAATGACCATGCTCTCTCAGTTCAAAATTCATCGACAATTGAGGACTCAAAGCTTTTCTTTTTCTCACTCCTACCTCGTTCCAATCACGATTTCAAACTCAAAGGCTTTAGCGAATATCTGACTCGGGGGAGGCTTCCGTTCTGTTGTTTTACATTCTCTTGGTATGTACAACAGACGTGTGACCATATCATTGGTATGCCGCCCATAAGATGCAACTTTCTTGCCCTCGGAAATGATGGCTAACCACTTCTCGACCAGCCGGTTTGCTTCTCATAGTCGTCTCGAACATCTTTGCTCTTTCATTTTACAGTTGTGTGGTGATATACAGCAGATGGGGTACCATGTAATCAATCCTTCGATGTTCATACTCTTCCCCTCCTCCATTCCAACTCCTCTACCATATCCCCAACCACTTCTTAACAGGTCTCCTCTCCCGCGTAACCGGTTCCTGCTCTTCCCTCTCCTTACCCTCAACAGCCAACTGCGCTTCCGACCCATCACCAAGCCTGATACCCGACCCAAGAACTTCAGCATCACTCTTCGCTGTCCAACCGCCAAAGCCCTCGTCCTTATCAAGCCCATGCGCCTTTCGATATTCATGTCTTTTGGCAACATCCTCAACCTTTGCTTTCCGTCGTTCCATTGTCTGCGCGGTGTTGTAGTCACTTGTTAACTTGATGACTTCGCCGAATGTGCGAAGGTAGGCGATGGGGTGGAAGAATATGTTAGAAGCGGGTGGGAGCATGTCGGCGAAGGGGGAGGTGCGGCGAAAGTTGGTGATCCAGACGAAAGAGGCCATGGATATGAGGGTTCCCTGAGCAGAGGTGTTAGTCAATTGATCATGAAAGTTCACTTTATGGTTGGAAATATAGAGAACAGGTGTATAATACCATTGTAATGTACAAATGTATGCTCTTGTTCGTGAGGAACCAGTGCATAAATGACCCTTCGGGTGGCATCATATTCGGGTACTTTTTCGTCTTCTGCGAATGCACTTCCTCCTCTGACAATTTTGGACCTGGATATCGAGGTCCATCTTTCACTTTGCGTTGCCCATGCGATGGAGGGTTGAATTTTGCGGGTTTCTCGAGAACCAAAGGTTTCGTGCTCTTAACCGGAGTGTTTTCTACTTTCTTTGGAGCTTGGTTGCTAGCTTTTGGCTTCGGTTTGAAAGTAATATTCCGTGCTTGAGGCCTCAGCCATATTGAGCCACGCTGAGGCAGCAAGAACCTTGGGATGGTCCCAAAAGATTGTGTTGTAGGCGGCATTATCGCAATTTCTCAAAACTACATAGAGCTCTCGTCCAATTGCCTGATGTTGATGAGGCGTTCCACTCCACCGGCGCAAAAAGTACGGCGACCTGTTCACCTAAACTTGCACAGTCACGTTTTCTCCGAATTTTTTCATCCCGACTTCGACCGAGGCGCAGACGCCGAAGGCCCAATCACTACAGAGGGAAAGGTAAGGCGGATACCAGTTGGTGTGGCTGGTGTGGCTCGTGCAGCACACTAAGCCAGAATCACCGTGTCATCTCAGGCCGGCGTCTCCTAATCAAAAGCTATCGTACGTCGAAGTCGAAATTCTTTTTTTCTCTCTTCCTTCTCCCATACCAACAACCTAATACAAACAAACACACACACATTCACCCACGACCTTACGATTGAACACTTCATTCTCTCTCCACTTCTACATATTTACTTTTAATTCAAGATGCCTTTCAAAGACGGTATGTGTTTCCCTGTTTCCCATCTTTCTATTCCAGGGCGAAAAGAGGTCACGTCACCGAAAGCGCCTTTTGCCATTGAAACTCAACACCACCGATTCAGGGGCATATGTTTGGATCATGGGTGCTAGGAATCAGGGTGTTGATGATGAGGGCTCGAAAATTTGATTTTGGGCGCTGAATGGTATTGTTGAGGACTGGTCGCCATTCATGGCAAACCAAGACCAAGTCGGCAACTTCACGATAGCACAATCATTGCCCAAATCTTTTCAAGCTTCAAACAATCACTACTGCTCCTTCCCATTATTTACGTCCCCAAGTGGCAGACTCTCAGCTTCCATGCACCCGGTTGCCGCTCCATTGCGCCGAGTGACTTGGAAAATCCCGCAACACCGCATAAACGGGAAATCTTCCACTGACATATGTTTATTCAATAGGAGACGCAAAGAAGGGTGCCAACCTCTTCAAGACTCGTTGCGCGCAATGCCACACCCTTGGTGAGGGTGAGGGAAACAAGATCGGCCCTAACCTCCACGGGTTGTTCGGACGAAAAACTGGTTCAGTCGAGGGGTTCTCATATACCGATGCCAACAAGGCAAAGGGGATTGAGTGGAATAACGGTACTCTTGTAAGCCTTCCAATTGTGTACTCTCTTATATGTGCTAGCGAACTGACTTTCCGTTTGTAG
This sequence comes from Hymenoscyphus repandus, assembly GCA_001414415.1. Lineage (NCBI taxonomy): Eukaryota > Fungi > Ascomycota > Leotiomycetes > Helotiales > Helotiaceae > Hymenoscyphus > Hymenoscyphus repandus. The sequence continues at coordinate 83,586 of LLCE01000057.1, read as the reverse complement.
TTCGAGTACCTCGAGAACCCTAAGAAGTATATCCCAGGCACAAAGATGGCGTTTGGAGGTCTCAAGAAGGATAAGGACCGGAACGATTTGATCACGTATGCTCCTTCCCATTCATCTTCTGAGATTCCGATTCACTAACAGCTTTTCAGTTTCCTTGCAAACGAGACCAAGTGAAGGAGTGGCGGTCGACTGATTCTTGGTGGCAATTGTATTCATAGATGAGCATAGACGGAGGAAACGACTGACTGTTCTGTTGTACTCTAAGCTAGATAGAAGCGTGTGGTTGGCGCTATTTCTCATACTCTGCACCGCATTGGTTGGGTGTGCGTTCTTGTGCAACTTGGGTTATGACCAATACCAGATCTCCTCTTTTTCAAGGCCTAATTTTTATGAAGTTAATCAACTAGGTACATTAACTTGCCATTCGTGAGGTCCTGTCGTATGATTTGTCGTCTAGTTTCCGAAGCTTGAAAGTTCTTGATTATAGCTGAAATCTATAGTGGATATCAATACTCGAATTCTGTTATGGTAGTGACTTTACAGGATATGCCAAATGTTTGGCTTCCTAAGTGGGTGTTTAGGTCAAATCTTGGTGCGAATGAACAACTTGAAATTTCTAGCTCTTCCTGCCTTTAGAAATAATAAATTTATAACTACGTCGGCAAGGTAAGTAGGTACATTCTACCAAAATCAAGGTGTCAAATCGCTCTTTCGAAGTGTGGCTAACTGGAAAGGTAGACCACAACTTAAACTACCAGCGATGTCCTCTTGCTTTACTCCGTAGGGTATCACGAGGTCTTATATCATACCTCATGCAGAAGCAGGGGACAGCTCGAAGCGAGATATTTTTCAACCTCTGGCTACCAGACAGGATTTCGTTCACATCAAGCTTACAAAAGATACTTCTTTCGGCAGAGAATCGCTGCTCTTTCTGTCAACTTCGATTTGCTTGAGATGAGGCAGGATAGTAGTGTTTCTGAGGATGAATTTATGTAAAGGTGACATCTAGCCGGGTCTATGATGATAATTCAATAGAGTGGGGGATGATTTGATGGTCGAGTATTTGGATTCTATCATGGAGTGTTTTACTTTTGATTCTATGGAAGGTAATTAAGTTTTTCTTCTACGAGTCCACAAAAATACTGAGTTATCGAAGCTAGGACCGTTATCAAGTCAATCAATACGACCAAAAGCTGGACTATGGCCAGATCTTGGATCGATAGATGCTCAGAGCAGCACTCTTCCTGAAAAGGTTCTCGTTCAAACAACAGGTCCACATGGCTCATTTATCTGGATACTGGGCCTGTCATCAAGCCAAGGCTTGTCGAGAAGCAAGACATACTTTCAAATAGCAAATATATGACCTTATCACACCGCTGGGGCAAAGAACACCTAATTTAACTCACAACTGACAACATAGCATCTCTCAAACAGAAAATAATTATCACCAGCCTCCTAAAGACATTTCGAGATGCTATGGAGACAGCTCGTCGACTTGGTATCTTCTACTTATGGATCGACAGTCTTTGTATCATCCAGAAGTCAGCAGAGGACTGGGAGAGAGAAGCTTTTGTATGGCTAACATCTTTACAGACTCACATTGCAATATAGCTTCTACTGCTGCGGAGAAATGCCATACTAGATTGTTTGTAGAAAGGGATCCAGTGCGGATACAGACCTGTCTGGTCAAAACGTCGGACCTGGATAAAGTCATGAAAATTCAGAGCCTGAATCTGCCCAAGCGGGAATGGAAGACTTATTTCACGGCTTCTCTGTTGGCGAGGCGTGGGTGGGTGGTACAGGAACTTGTTTTGGCGCCGAGAACTTTTCATTTTGGACAAGAAAAGATATTCTGGCAGTGCAAGGAATTACAAACTTCAGAATGGGATTTCGCCGATTCCTCCCCTCGTGCAAAAGATCATGACTGTACTAATCTTCTCGCAGGTGCTAAGATGACAGTCATAAGCTACACAGGCCCTATTGGATGGGCGCCTATCATTGAGGAATACTCTCGATGCCAACTCACGTTCCCGGCGAAAGATAAACTGGTTGCAATTTCTGGTATTGTAAGAAACTTTGGGGTCGATACAGACTACGTCGCTGAGCTGTGGAAGCACGATCTCCTCTACCAGCTACTTTGGCACATTGCTATCCATTGGCCCGTTAATGACAATAAAAACGGCATTCAAACATCTCGACCAGGGGAATATCAAGGACCGTCCTGGCCATGGGCTGCGATCAATTCTAACATCAAATACGCAACATCTCCGCAAGATATATCGGCTATATCCAAAATGATTTCTATAGATATATCAGCAACATCCCTAGATATATTTGGGAGAATCTCTGAAGGGGTTCTCACCATCAAAGCAAGTCTAGCAATTGGCACTGGGATAGGCCACTTTGGTCAAGAAGTCCTAAAATTTTCCCACGGAGGTGTCTTGGGCGCCCTCTCAATCACCATAGATATTAAGGACGAATTTAGAGTTAGCATGGTAATGTTCTTTTTGCTACTCTTCATCTCTCCCAATACAAAGACAGTATTCCGGGGGAAGGCGACAATTACGTCCAAAGGCTGATCATTCAGTCGACTGGGAAGAAACGAGGGGAATTTGTGAGGAGGGGTCGGACTTGTCCTATACCTTTTAATCAGGACAGATAGGGTGGAGTGATAGAGACTGAGCCGTTTTTGGAGAATTGTCGGAGTTGTGAGGGGGAGGTCTCGGAGAAGTATTATCGAAGGAAGGGGGTGAAGCAGAATATTCTGCCTACGTATGAGATTACTTCGATTTAGTAACAACCGACTCAAAGTCCAAAGTTCTTTGAGATTTTCGGGCACTAAGAGCTTTAGGATTAAGACAGTCACAAGGTACATAATTCACTTTTATAATACGATCTTACCCCAAATCAGAATTTCTACTATTGTAGAGTTAAGCGAAATAGAAGGTTCTTTACAAATGGGTAGTGTATGAAAAGATCCACGTTTAGATTGTCCGTAATTCAAGCGTGACAATTGTACGGGCAGGAGATTAAATTAGGTAAGCTACCAATGTGAAAAGAACCTCGAAGAAGCGACTTACCTACATTGAGATCCTCAGACTCCATCTTACTATCACAAGGTAGAAACATACGCATCCTCAATGCTCTCACTCTTCCTGTCCAAACACTGTTTTCATGCTTTCAGAATCCTCCCCATCAGCACAATATAATTCATAGTAAGCCCGCAGTCTATCTCTAGCAGCCTAGAGCACCTGCGGCGGCATGGTACAAAGGTAAGATTACCTGGTATAGGTTATCTCAAAGTACGTCACTCCATGGAAATGAGCTGCGACCTGCCTTCTACTAGTAGTAGAGATAATTACGATGTGATTGGAGATTCTCGGCCCTCTCATAGAAGGGATTAGATTTTTGTAATTTTAGGGGGCCTTTTGAGGGGGGAAGTAGGGGTTGGTTTTGGCACGCGTCTGATGTTTGGCACGACTGCAATATTTGGAACAATTGCGATGGAGGATGAACAAACACCTGTCACAAAGTATACATTATAACCTGTCGAACAGGATATTTCTCGTTGTACTGATTGTACAGTCCACTTATGGTTTTCTTGTACAAATCCAATGCTGTGGTGGTAGGTAGGTCATCGAAGGCATTACTCGCTAAACAACCCCCGAGATTTCCCCCCTCGATGACTGGGATCACCCTCGCTTACTCCACGACCGATATAACAACCCCTGAGAATAACATACACGTCCACGGTGACAACAAACAACTCTTGCTCCAAATTTTCTGTCCTAGGACGTGTCATACTATCGTGAAATACTAGCTGTGGAGAATATTCACAAGGATGACGGTTGGCGCATGCACAACATAACTTCAGAGTGAGAGGTCTTATTGGCTAGACTGACTTCCGGGTATTGGGTAGTGGAACCGGTGTAGGGCATGAAAAGAGTCATTTTGCTTCATTAAATCCAAGGTGAAAACTAGACTATCACTTAACGCGCCTACCACGGCGTTTTCGTGACAGCCAGTCCACATAATGCCTTCAGGTGGGGTTGAAATCAAGAGCTCATAATATATGAATCACACATTATTCTCGACCTTCCCAAACTTCCATACTCGATCGCAAAACTTAGATAAACTAATACAAGACGTTTATGTATACCACGCCTAATACCGACTCCCTATCCGCCTTAGTCAAGTCTCATCCTACAATACAACGCATAAACATGCTGGCGTACCTCACTGGCGGCGGCGCTAAAGCCGAGAAAGAAGCGCCTAAGAAGATGATACCGAGGAAGAGCGTTGAGAAACCATTGCCTGGGACGCCGCCTGCGATCCCAAAGAAGAGGCCTGGGACTAGTGGTACTGAGTGAGTTCTTCCCTCTTCTATGGATGACGGAAGAAATGGGGAGAGGCACTGATGAAATGGTACAGACTTGATCTTAGATCCCACCGAATCGAAGCAAGTACAGCATTTGCACGAGCCCAGAAGGCTGAACAAGAATACCGTGCTAGACGGCAAGCAAATTACGCAAGAGAAGATGTGAAAGCAGCAAAAGTCCATCTCGGAGAAGCATCTAAGCAATTCAAAGCCGGCGTAAATTCGTCCTTTCCTCGTCCCCTCCTCGAATCCCCACACCAAACTAACATCTCCTAGGCCACCGCCCTGATAACAGCCATCCGTCTCATGCCCGCCGTCTTTCGCGAAAAGCAAGTCCAATCCCGCGAGAAGAAAGAAAAGCAGCGTGTCGAGCGTGAGAAAGCGAGGAAGGAGAAAGAGGAGAGATTGGCGAAGGAGAAGGAGGAACGAGAGGTGAGAGAGAAGGAGGAGGAAGAGGAGAGGAAGAAGAAAGAAGAAGAGGAAGCTACGGTTGCTGCTGCCGCAGGAGAAGGAGCAGCTGAGGAGGCAATACACGGGGAGGCTGCGGCTGAGCCTGCTCCTGCTGCAGCGTAGTGAGGTGGAGATGAGTGCAGGGAAGAGCGAGGGCGAGAGTCCCGGATCTAATGCGTGGGTTGAATTCGATATCTTGGACGGACTTATTTTCTTTGTCAATATTTGAGAAATTTGGACAGGATGGGTAATAAGCAGTGGACACGATGACACGACAACAGACGACAACAGACGACACTTACGACCTTCCTACCTTCTAGAGCTTCATATTACAACTGGGCAAGGAAGGTTCAGAGAACCACAGGAGAGACGAACGAGCTGATGTTGTTGACCGAGTCGGGCTGCGAAGATGGAACTTATTGTCAATTATATACCCCACTACTCCTCGATTTCATTTGTCAGCTATATTGCTTAAGAGGAATAGAAATTGAAATGCAGAAGCGTGTTGGGTGTGCTGCATTAGATACTTGGTAGGATTATTCTAGGTCATCAGGCTATTTATAAATGTATACATAGTCTCTGGCGACGTTATTTTCTTTCCGGGAGTATTTTCTACATTATAAGGGAGTGGGAACCGAGATTACTAAGGGGACTGAACTTCGAGGCATATAAAATTAGTTGATGATGACACGTATGATGTTGTATAATCATTTCATTGTAATGAGCTATTACTTTGTAATTACAAGTGCGTGGGAATGTCCTCGCCATTCGAAATCTATTGACATCTAAATAAAAAAACAAAAAAACTCCGATTTTTGTAACCGCTATGCAACGCCATCTCCATGCATTCCCCTCCATGTGTGCGCCCCGTTAAGCATGCACTTTCGTTGCATTAAATCAGACAAATACCCACAATCTGATGTGGGAACCAACCAAAATACCTTCCCTTTTTATCTTGTGCAACATGCCATCAAGAATCCAAGCACCAACCAACAGACCAAACGAAGTAAGAGGTGGCCAATGTAGAAGCATGTGCAACGACACAAGGATGCTATAAGGCGTAAAAGACAACGAGTGCGTCCAATGCGATAGCGGGTTTGTAGTTCGAGGCTAAGCGAAGTTTGAGACTTGGCCGTTTGAAAGCGACTGTGTTGATGGTGAAAAGTATCGGGTCGCGTGGGAGATGCCGTGGAAAGGGAACTTCGAGATCCCTGCGAGGCACACAACGAACGAACAATCTCTGGACCTGTAAACAAGCCTCGAGACATATCGCTCAGGAAGTTAGCCTCAAGCAAGATCAAAAGGCAATGAAGTCTCGCAACACTTTCTGCTCTCCTTCGTCGTCCAGTAAAAACATCACCATCTACAGAATATTCTATGACGTGCTAAAAGGTCTTGGCTTGTAAGTGGAACCTCAAATTTCTTCGTATCTCCTCTTTCTAAGGTTTGTTCTCCTCCAGAACCTTGGCAAGGCTTTCCGCCAGTTCTACAGTCTTGACTTGTAGAATCCAACTCTCGAGCTCACTTCCGCTATCAGCAGCAGTGAGAAGCTTCACAGTCTTTTGCGTTGCCTGATACGTCTGGGACAAGACTGCCTTATTGAGGATAATCTTACCACTGGGATCGGCACGCAATAGGATTCTGACAGCATTGGTATCCTTGTCTTTGAGAATCTTCAGCGGTCCTAGACCTTTAACATCCCATTTCGTTTCATCGCTGTCGAATTGCATGGCTCGGGAACGAACTTGATAAAGTATGTCCTCATTCTCTTCGCCGCGACCTCCTGCCGTGAGATCGATCTGTTCATGTCTGACTCCATCAGGATCGCCTTCTGCTACGCTGTCACCATCTGAGGTAGCACCTGGAGTTGTGGCTCGTGAGGTCGTAACAGACGCCGCGGCTGATGGAAAAAGTGAAGAACTGCCACTAGTCGCACCGAAGCCAAAACCCGTGCTCGATCCCTTCAAGCCACTAAACAAATTGGACATAGGTGGTACTGTCGAGGATGACTTGGGATCATTTGTAGTTCCAAAGAGATTTCCAAAGGATGGTGGGGGCTTGGTTGGTGTGGCAGCTTGAACAGTAACAGCTGGCGCGTCAGACTTAGTATCGCTACCAGGTGCTGCAGCACCAAACTTGATTGGACTATCATGTTTCCAGGTCTGATCCGAAGACAAGCCAGCGGGTTTGTTGAGCGACGCAAAGGAGTTCTTGGCCTCTCCAAATACGTTGATAGAACTCGGTTGAGTATTTTCTTTCTCCTCCGAGGAGTTTGGGAGATCTCGAATAGGATTACCATCGGCATCTCTGTTGATTCGATCGAACAGACTTGGTGTACTGGCACCCGAAGTTGGTTTTGACATACCACTAAATAACCCAGTAGACTTAGGAGTGCTACCTAAGAAAGAGAAAGGGGTCGCCTGTGGTTTCTTGGCAGACGCTATACCCGCACCAGTCTCCTCAGCAGGAGTGCTCTGCCCGCTCTGGTTCTCCTTTCCAGGCTTAAAGGATGGATCCTTATTCTCGGAATCACTCTCGCCTTCAGTGGCGTCGTCACTGTCTTCATCAGCAGCGCTATTCTTGCCACTGGCACCCGAGTCGGCATCAGAGAGGTGGCCAAAGATGTTACCACCAAATGTGACAGGTTGACCAGACTTGTGTGTATCAAGAACCGATCCTCCTGTTCCTGAGAATGGACCAGGGGTTGGTGTTCGCGAACCGTTGACGGAACTGAACACACTCGTACCCGAAGATTTTGGTGCAGAGTTTTGTCCAAAGAAAGACTTGCTGGCTTCTGCAGATGATTCGTTGTCCTTTTCTGATGGAGGGCTGTCCGAAGTTTTCTTGATCTCGCCAAAGCTAAATCCTTTGCCTGGTACGAACGTGGGTTTATTGCTTTTTGCAAGGTCATCAAGCTCCTTTTTGTGAGCTGCACGTTTCTGTTTCCAATTGGCCTCCCATTCTGCCTCGTCGTCATCCGAATCCATGTCTTCGTCCTTTGCCTTTTGCATTTCCTTCTTTTCTGTGGCCTCAGCATTAGCACTAAATTGTGCCAGGAAGTTAACAGGGCCAGTGCCGAAATTAGGGAGTGCAATGCCAGAGGGTTTAGGTATGAAACCAGAGATCGGAGCGCTAGCAAAAACGGGAGGTTTGATAGCTGTGGAGGCTCCATTTGGAGGTAAGGCAGAGGTTGTAACCTTGTGAGGAGTAAAGCCTCCAAATGTCGGCTGAGGAGCGTTTGAAGGAGGAGCATCAATCTTAGGAGGAAAGGATCCAAAAGTCGAAGAAGAAGCCGCTGGTCTGCATGGTGATGTAGTAGGTGTCGTAGATGCAGACGCCGGGAGTACGGCAAAGGGGTTGGCCTTAGGCGGTCCATTGTTCTCCTCCGTGCTCTGTTTGGGTAGACCTTTGGCAGGGCTCTTAAGCGCGTTCTTGAACAAAGTCGACGTGCTGGAGCCACTGCCAATAGAGCCACTCGCACTTTGCATCTTGGCTCGCTTCAATGCAGTTGAGCTACCGCTATTCTCCCAATCGTCTTTTGTCAAATTATCTCCCTTACGCTTGCCTTTGGATGGCGACGAAGTAGGAATTGGGTTTGGAGGCGGAAACAGCTCGTGAGAGGGTTGTGGTGTCGGAGGAATAATTGCCTTCTCGCCATTTGACACATTCTGGGAGGGTCGGGATTCGCTGGATGGACATTGGAAGAGGTCTGCGGATTCAGCTGGTTTTTGCCCTTTGCTTGAAGGATCAACATGTGTGCCAAGCCCCTGTACCTCCTTGCGCTTGAGTTTACCAAGCTCTTGTGTCAAGTCCTCACTAGTTCGTTGGACAATTACCTCTCTCAAAGAGTTGTAGTATCTCATGGCTGGAAATATGTTGTCAGATATCTGAACGGTCCCAAAGTAGCGCTGCATAGCTTTGTTCAAGGCGCGCATGCGATAACCAGTATAGAATTCGACTTTCTGTTCTGGTGTGAAATGAGTCGGAACAAAACTAGACATCTTCTCAATTGGATATCTGCTAGCATATGCCATACCTGGAAATAATTCGGGGTAGTCCTCGGGATTTCCTTCGTGATTTACGAATTGATTTTCTCCCGACGAATTGACAAATGAAGGCGGGTGTGCTGGCTCTTCTGGTGCGTCGGCATCCTTTTCTATGCTAGGGCCCTCTGCGTTCTCAACATGCGCCAATCGGGATGAGACCGCAGGGGTGTATGGCTTTGGGGTAGAGTAAGGGGCGTTGTTCCACAGTGGAGATCGTCCTAAAGGCGCTTTGGGGGTTGCTGCTGACAAAGCATTCTGTTTTGGAGGCACCTTTGGTAAGTCAATAAGTGCATCTAGATGATTTATGCGTGGGAATATTCGATTACTTACATTCGATGAAGATGAGCCAGCGGTATAATTTGATGATGTCGAAGGCTTGGTCATGGAGAACAGATTGCTACTTGGCTTGTTGGTATTTCCATTTGAGCTGGCAAGGACGCCATTGGCCTTTGGAGTAGGGTCGTCTAGCGGTTTATTGAGCGTACCTAATGGTTCAGTACTCGACCTCGTGGTTGATTGCGTGTTGCTGAACGCGTTATTGAAGGTCGAGTATTGACCAGATGAACTTTCAGACTGTGCACTTGGCTGTGGCTGAGTCGGTGTTACTTGACCGAAGCCAGTGAATGGTTGTGATGTTGGTTTAGCGTTATCAAATATACTGCCTGTAGGAGCTGCGCTCGCAGCTGGTTTAGCAGGGCTTTGATCTTGCTTTTGAGGTTGGCCGTTAGATTGCCCAAACATATTTGGTGATGGTGAGGGCTGCATATTGTTGAAAATGCTACCGCTTGGCTTCGTAGGACTCTGTTGTTGTGCTTGAGACTGGCTTTCATATGTTCCGAACATGTTGGGAGGAAGTGCTTGAGTGTTGAACAGATTCGTGCTGAAGGCAGGCTTAGCAGGACTCTGCTCCTGTGTTTGAGCTTGGCTCGTCACGGCTGTAAATGGATTTGTCGATGAGGATGCTTGTGCATTGTGGAAAGGGTTGTTGCTAAAGGCAGGTTTAGCAGGACTCTGCTCTTGTGTCTGGGCTTGGCTAGTTGACGTTCCAAATGGATTTAATGCTACCGACGCTTGTGTGTTTTTAAAGACACTGCTCGTAAACACAGGCGTGCCAGAATTCTGGTCTTTCGTCTGAGCTTGGTTAGTTGCCCCTCCAAATGGATTCGGCGCCGTTGAGGCTTGTGCACCGTTGAAAATGTTGCTGAATGCGGGCTTCGCAGGGCTCTGATCTTGACTTTGGGCTTGATTATTGACCGGTGAGAACAAGGCTGGTTGATTGGCGAATATGTTATTGGCTAAAGCCGAGCTTGGTCCGGTGGTAATTGGTTGTTGTACTGCTCCAAACACATTTGGTGCCTGAGAGGTTTTTGGTGCCAACAGACTACCGAAGATATTGCTTGATTGAGCGGTACTTGTAGTAACTCCGGTGTTGGATTCCATCGCGGGTTGTGATGTGTTTGTCTGTCCGAAGGAGAAAGGCGATGATAGCGCAGGTGTTGTTGATGGGAAGGCCGTTGCACTCGTGCCTGCTCCAAACGCGGGAGTTGATGTGTTTGAGGTCACACCGAAAGAGAATGAGTTGCCAAAAGATTGGTCTTGCTTGGGTATAGGAGTGAAATTCGCCGGGGACTGAGTATTGGGGGTGAAGGAGAGGGCTGGAGGTGGTGCTGGCTTTGAGGTACCAAAAACATTCTGGAAGCGAGTTTGACCTTGGTTTTCAGCAGCAGGAGGAGCAGAATTTGTAAACATAGGCGGTTGTTCAGCTCCCATAAACTGCCTCTTAGCCGACCGTGTGTCGGTTAGGCGCTCTGAATCTCGATCTGGGGCCCCTGTGAATGAAGACTGATCGGTACTGAATGGGTTCGTGGTGGCGGTGGCATCTTGTGAAGGAGGAAATTTCGGGCCACTGGGTGCTTGGAAGCTAAATGCTCCTGAGCCTTGGACTGTGCCTCCAAACATTGGTGTTGGGTTTGGAGGACCGAAACTTGCACCAAATGCATTGGTATTTCCACCACCAAACGTGGGCCCGCCACCAGATGGCATAGGTGCTGAGGGCATAGGTGCGAAGAGCGGTACAGATTCATCTTTCGCACGTACTCCAGGAGTACCGACTCCGACATTTGGGCGCGTTGGCTTTGTACCTGCTCTCATCTTTGGCTTCGCTTTAATATTTCTCTGCGCCATTTGCGCGGCGTTCGCCCGTTGAGGTGTCAGATCTGAACCCTCCATGGTGACAAGGTTGAAGGTATTTTAAATTCGGGATTAATGGTGATCGACTGACGAATTTGTTTGCGCGCGCAAATGTGTTCTCGGGGAAGATTGTTCAACGGTTCAAAGCTGACGTTGTGGAGGCAACGAGCTTAGAAGGCTGAAAAGACTGAATCGGTGCCTGTCGTGCGCAAATTCGTGCAGTGAAGGCGCCAGTAGTAAGTCAGTCTCGAGGCATCTCCAGAAAGACACGAGATGGAAGTCGCGATTTTTGGAATCAATCGAGGTTCGTGTGAGTCGCGTTCGTGGATGTTTAGGAGGCTGAGATGGAAAGCAAGGATAATGTCAACAGGAATTTGGTCGCAGCCTTTTAGTGCGAAAGCCCGAAGTTCAAGGCACTCACGCATATGTCTCAGGACAAATGCGTGAAAAGGTGAAGTGAAATTTACAAAATGCTCAAGAGACTAAACTATCTAGAATGTATATAGTGTCCTAATATAATAGTTTACTTCGAGAGTGGTCTCTTGGATCGACATCTGATCTGTTTTCAAATCCGACCCTTCCCGACTAAGTCCCAGAAGAATTAATATGTACTGACTTTCTCAATAATTCTAGTATATTACGCTTTATGTTAACATAATCCCAATGACAATCTCTGTGCCGAATGGTCGTGGCAGAAAGTACTTTAATACAGAATTGATCGTTGCGTTATAAATCTATAGCTTCGCCTTGACTGTCTGTGCTCTCTTCAGGATCGGCTCCATCTTTGTGGCCTTCATGACGTCCCCCTTGACCTTCAGCTTTCCCGACATGAATAGTCGTTGTGCATTCGCCTTTCCTTCAACTAATTTACCAAATTCTTCGTCCGAAAGCGACAATGTAACTGTATTAGAGGATCAGCATAACTCCTCTTGGTCTCTCAGGCTAAACAACGTGGCATTGTATGAAATGATCGACTGGCAAACAATGTCGCATACCTGTAGGCTTAGTTCCAAGTCCCTTTCCGACCTCTCCCTTCTCCTTGAGGTCGATGTGCCAACTGTCCGTCTCGCCGGCCTTATTCTTTAGGGTGAAGGCGAACACGGCATTGCCTTGCTTGATGGCTTCTTTACGTTCGGCGTCGGATGAAGATAGCGCAGCATTGATTGCCTCAAAGGCTTCAGAGGAAGGAAACGCGTCTGTCCATATAATTAGTAATATTATCATATAGAGATACCGTTCACTCTTACCGTTCTTGAGAGACATCGCAGATAATTGTGGTGGGTCGAGAAGTGGGTTCAAAGTTCGGTAGGATCGGTTGAATTACTATTGATTTAAGGAGGAAGATTGAGAAATACGTAGAGGTTTAATAAGTATGAGTTGTGTTGGAGTAAGAGAGTCATGATGTCTGTTACGAACGGCCTTAAGTTGCAACGCATGTGACAATGACCGAGGTTCATTCAGCGCTAAAACACTCGTCCAGGAAATTTGGAGAACGTCACAAGAGATGTTTCTTCACATGGAGAAAGTGAGAAGCAATTATCGTGAATCGTACTTTTTCTTTGGCTCAGCAACTCATTTCGAAAATATTTCCATTCCTTTTAGATTGCCGCATTATTGAAGCTTAAAGTTCGCCGTGTTTACCCTTAGGCGGCGGCGGCCCACTTGTGCTCGCGACAGGAGAAGCTAAAATTAATGCCTTAGGCTCAAACTATCACGTGTAAGCTTGACTCAGCAAATCTACCCTTTCAAGCTAGCTTGGTAGTCCGTGCTCAGACTTTCCACAGGTATATAAACGCGCTCTCCCTCCAAAATTTCTAAATCTTTTCCTTTCTCCTTAGCTCTCTTTGCCTATTGGCTTAGATCAAGTGTAGTATCTGTTCTTTTCAGTTTAATCTCTGAAAGTTAACTACGGTTAACATCAAGATTATTCCTATCTTTTGAATTGAGGGAGAAACCGCCAGGCTTGCCTGTGTTTTTTCCTACTGTGTTCTCGGTATTACACTGCCTCCGAGTAACGCGAACTGCCTTTTCATTGCAGGTTCTGGTTTGCCAGGATCGTGAAGAAGAGATTTGCATTCTGTGAGAACTGGGGGCTGCAAATTGGATTGTTTGCAATTGAATATCATAGTAGGCAATCTTGTGGAGGAATGTACGCTGCTTGGCTAAGGCCAGAATGACTAAAGGATCAAGAAGATGGACATACTGGGGACTTCATGACATTAAACAGGAGTCATTGACTGCAAAGGATACGAAGCAGCACAACTCTTAGTACTTAAAGTTGTGCTGTTTCAAGACAGGAAAACTTTTCATGGCTCAGAATCTAGGCTGGCAAGGCATATTGAATCGCAGGATTGAACGTCAAGAACCATGCAGCAACATCTTTCGGATAAATTAGACACTTAATTTACGAATGAAGTTATCATTTGCCTCAGTGACAAGTCTATCTCAGTCGAAGTCCACGAGAAAAAAATTGATTGTGCGTTACCAACCCTTCCCGCGCCGATCTTCACCACCACTTCGAACGACGTGTCAACAACATGGCGAACTTCAGCGAGACCGGAATGCTAGATCCTCGCATCTTCGAGGACCTCCAGAGGAAGATTGACGACGATGCCGAGACCAGAGATCAATTGCGCGCGATTCTCCAGATCATAGAGAGGCAGGGGCGTCAAACACAGTCGATTCTATCTCGGGCGCATTCAACACCCGCAGCACACCGCAAGTATCCATTCAGCCTCGTCATGAATACTACTAACCTGTCTAAGTTCAACCTGTGCTCGAAGCGGCGGAAGCTAGCATCAAGGAGCAGGTTGAGAGCATTGGCACGCTCTCAGGAATCGCCTCGAAAGGTCCATACTACAAGTTCGTCATACCCCTCCAGGATGTTCAGCATCTTGCTAAATCGAACGCAGGTACAATGGTCTCTGGACTCGTGATGTACAGAATGCCATTTTCGCAATTCTCCTCTGCGGATGGCTAGGAGGCATTGCAGTGAAAGGCAAGGCCGAAGTAGGCAAGCTCTTGACGATCGAAGAGGTTGGTCAAATATTGAACAGTACCAAAATCACAAGTCCCACAAATATCAAAAACTAACACTCTCACAGTCCCCGTCAACCTTAAAGACCGCGACGCATTCCACATCACAATCGAGGAGTACCTTCAATCCCTAATCACCCTCATCGAAGAGCTCGCACGACTGGCCATCAATTCCGTGACCTTAGGCGACTACCAACGACCCCTGCAGATCAGCCAATTCGTGAAGGACGTCCACGCTGGCTTCCAGATCTTGAACCTAAAGAACGACTCCCTGAGACGAAGGAGTGACAGTATCAAGTACAACGTGAAGAAGATTGAGGATGTTGTCTATGATCTATCGCTCAGGAATCTTGTTCCGAAACCTTGAGCTCGATGTGACCTGGCTGTACCCTACGAATGATTGCTTTTGGAGAGTATTGGGAAGGAAAATGATACAAGGTCTGGTAGGAGTATTATTCATCTGCCTCTACGACTTTGCTTTGTTACAGAGCTTAACGAAGACGTACACGATTCTGCCCCGGCTATGCTGAACGGAGTACGTCCCAAACATATGACCCAAACATACACAGCTACAATCCTTTCAAAGCTAGAACACGGCTTCGGTGTACCTCTAGTATTTCCCAGATCAAAAATCAATTTTAGCATGCCATCGCTCACAGCTATTTCATTGAATAATACTTCTAGCTCACAGCGCGCATCGTCATCTATTTCCCTCGAGCTACTTAAGCTCTGCCGATTCTTGGGGTGTGCCTCGGCTCAAATAGGTAGGCCAACGTTGAGCAAGTTCTCAACTTTCCACTACGCTCGCAACATCCAATCATAACGAAGTATTCCTCGTTCGTTTTGCTAGCATTTAAGCTTGATTCCCCGCAGCGCCTCAAGTCGGATTCTTTTGCATATCGTTGCTTCATCTTGTTATAGAACGGTGGAGGTGAAGTCACCCGAACGCCTCGTAGAGCTTGTCTATGACTACCGAGGACTAGTTATTTGATATCTGGGGGAAGTTCTCTGTAGAGTGCTGTATATATGGAATTTGATAAGAAGCAGACAATCCCGTTTCGTCCTGAATTTTTAAGTCTTTTCCCGCCAATCTTTCCTGTCTTCCTTTCAAGGCATTTCACGATGCGTTCCCCTTTCCCTCTACTGTCTCTCGCAGGCATCTCAGCAGCCCTTCCAGGCATTCTTAAAGGCCTTAACCTCGATCCAAGAGCATCAGGACCCCATCTCGCACCCCTCAAGACTCCCCTTCCCCCTCGAGACTCCTCCTACCCACCCTACCTAGGCCCCCGACCAGGCGACGTCCGCTCGCCCTGCCCAGGCCTCAACTCCCTCGCCAACCACGACATCTGCCCGCGTTCCGGAAAAGGGTACACGATCCCTGCCCTCACAAAGTGCCTTGCCTCCGGCTTCAACGTCGGTCCTGACTTTGCTCTCATCGTCGGCGCCGCAGGAATCGGCTCGGGAAAGACCCCCCTAGGTCTCGCTTTTGATTTGGATAGCCTCGACCACCATAACTTCATCATTGAACATGACGCCTCGCTTTCTCGCGCAGATGCTAGCACGGGCGATAATCACTCCTTTAACAAAACGATATGGGATACCGTGCTTAACTACTACACCGGCATGTCTACCGCCACGATCCCCGTCGCCGCAAAAGCAAAGTACAACCGCGTGACTACCGAGAACAAACGTGATTCAAGCTTCACCTACGGACCGGTGCAATTTATCCTGAGTTATGGTGAAACGGCTTTGTATTTGAGTACGATGGGAGATCCAGTGAGTGGTGTGGCGCCGATTGAGTATGTGAGAAGTCTTTTTGAGCAGGAGAAATTGCCCTATGAACTTGGATGGAGACCGCCAACCAAGGAGACGAATTTGAATACGCTTGGAGCGATGATTTTACAGCTTAATCTGGCGAATGGGGAGGTGGTGCCTGAGGGGTTAATTTTAGGGGAGAGTTCGCTGAAGGCTGTTTTTAGAGGTGAGTGGTACCCATCTTCTTGAATGCTGGGTGAGATATATGAGGCTGACTGGAATCGTAGGGTTGGATCCTATCACGGGAAAGGTGCTTGATCCGATTGTGCAGACTGTCGGGGGGTTATTGGGAATTAGTTAGATCGATATGAATCTCTTCTAATTTATCATTACAATTTCTTTCAGGTTGTTGTCAAATTTTATCCGTGCATCCAATCATATTCCATGTGATTTTTGGAGGTCACTTACATCGGGGGACCTTGCCTTCACATTCATTGTGCTGTGCCATATTTTGCTTACTTCTTATCAGGGCTTTTCGGAGATGGAAATTTAGGCCTCACAGAACGTGTAGGTTTCCCATTAATGAAGTTCCTGTCGTGGCCATACCCTAACGAATCTACCCAAATGATGAAAACTCGAGCTATAGGTAGGGATAAACGACTCTGTCCATGTAAGTGGTGTCATTGTTACCATTGCTTAAAGGAATGTGAGCGTGACCAATGACCAATGGCGAGATCTAAACACATATACCGCATTTCACACATTGGTCACGTTAGCATATTCATTTCTTTATCTGCGTCTGAAATTTAGAAGAGCAACTTTAGCAAGAGAAACAAGGAAGTAGACATACTACATATTCATACTATTTTCCACCTTTGGCCCTCAAACTGCTACTCAAATGCTATCCAGGATTCTATGAAGAGGAGTAATTAGAAGATTGTTTATCACCTGAAAACACATTAGAGCAATCTGGTAGTCACAGGGAGTTCCTAGAGGCTCAAAATTGCACAATCCTTGGAAACTATGAATTTCTCACGGGACAGATGATGAGGGAGATGGATAAATGACGTTCTGAGAATTTCTCAGAGATGTGGCCTTCTCGCCTCCAATACCAGCGTTAAAGCCCGCAAAGGATGCCCAAAGGTGGTCAAAAACATCAGTAGAAAATTAATATGTCAACTACCGAAATATTCAACAACCTCAGCTCTTTCACAGTCCAGAGGCAATATTTGGGACGAGTAGTTATACTTGCAGAAGAAGTACTGTGAAGCAGCTCTCTTGAAATTAATTTACCTCTGCTTTTCGCAGGAGATTCCAATAAACTCAAACCATTGCTTTTTTATGAAATTACTGGATTTGCTGTCCAATCGTTTGTAGAAGAGGACTGCCAATTTCGTGGAGCCATCTATTTGACTAACTGTTGCACAAATTTGTTCCCTTCCTCTAATCCTTGTTCATGAGGCATAGGTGTAACTCGGCCCACGCTTGACCAGCATCGTTGCTTGAAAAACTGTTGGTTGACAAGTATCAACACATAGGCTAGTTGGTGTTTATGAGATTGACATAGTGTTGTAAGGGTGCAAGACAGTGATTATAATTCCATAGCTAGCTTTGTAAACATAACCTGATTTTCTACGAATTTAAGTCCGTTTTCCTACTTCCTGGTGTTGTTGAGTTGGTATGGAAGTTGATGCAGCATGTTGCGAAACAACACAAGCTCTTGGTCAATAGTTAGGTAAAACTGGAAATGAACATGACATAGAGGAAAGAGAGAACAACAGAACACCTCGTGGCCAAATTGACAAGATAAATTCATCTGATTTTGTTCATCTACATCCCTCTCTCCTTCAACCTCTGATATTTCTTCGCATCCTTAACACTGGCCTTCACCTTCCCAAGCGCAACCTCCCAATCCGGTCTCTCAATCCTCAACTCATCCTCCTTATCGACAACCATCCCTGCAGCTTTCAATACCATTTCCCTCTTCAAAGCCGCCACCGCAGCAGCCTGATGCAGGTTCCCCAGATCAGCACCAGAATACCCCGTACAGCGTTCATCCCTAGCAACAACATCTATAGCCTCGATTTCCTCGGGTATTGCTGCAGGAAGAGCTTTCCTGTAGAGTGCTTTCAGGATCTCTACACGCTCATCTGGAGTGGGCAGGTCCACGAAGACAGATGTACCAAGTCTTCCAGGTCTTAGCATTGCAGGATCGATCATGTCTGGTCGATTTGTGGCAGCCACGACGTATATCCCAGCTCGATTTGAGAGACCGTCTAATTCTGTGAGTAATGTGTTGACGACCTTGCTACTAGCCTCCGATAGTGAATCTTCTCGTTTCGGCACTAAAGCATCTAATTCGTCGAAGAAAAGGATGCAAGGAACTGATGACCTCGCTCGCTCGAAGACCTGTCGAACAGCACGCTCAGACTCGCCGACGTATTTGTTGAGGAGCTCGGGACCTTTGATGGAGATGAAATTTGCTTTCGACTCGTTGGCCACTGCCTTCGCGAGAAGTGTCTTACCACATCCAGGAGGGCCCCAGAGGAGCACCCCAGTCGGAGCTGTGATACCCACTCGAGCGAAAGACTCGGGTCTTTTGATGGGTTCGACAATGGCCATCTCAAGCTGTTCTCGAACTTCATGAAGTGCACCAATATGTGCCCATGTGGTGTCAGGTATAGTGGCAAATCCTTCTCGTTTCGCTGAAGGCTGTACCTTAGGAACAGCAGTAAGGAAGTCGTCATACTTGATCGAGAAGTCGCCGTCTGGTGCAGATTCACCTGCGTGAGCAACTAGAGAACGTAGAATCAAGAGAGAAGGAGCGGTCTCAGAAGGGATGTCTAAGTCCATGGTTGTAGCTGACCGTTCCTTTAGAACAGCCATCATTCGTTTCATGGCCTCTGTACCAGCGACTGAGACCACATCATTCAGGTCAGCACCAACAAATCCAGGTGTAAGCTTTGCAAGTGCCCTGTAGTTGAAATCATCCGGCAGCACTAGTTTCTGTGTGAGAGCCCGCAAGATCTTTTCTCTAGCATGTTCATTTGGAACTCCCAGGTTGATTTCCTTGTTAAATCTCCCCGCTCGTCGGAGTGCTGGGTCTAGACTGTCTGGTCTGTTTGTAGCAGCAATGATGATGACAGGCTTGCCTCCAGTCTTCTCTAATGCCATATCGTCCATGCAAGTCAACATTTGTGCAACAATACGCTTTTCCATCTCCCTCTGAGCACTTTCTCTTTTTCCCATGATGACATCTATTTCGTCAATGAAAACGAGACATGGTGCCATCCTCTTGGCTTCGTCGAAGATATCTCGGATCTTCTTTTCAGACTCTCCTGACATTCCCGCAACAAGAGATGGCGCTGAAAGTGGTATAAACGAGACCCCGATTTCAGCGGCAAAAGCGTTTGCTATCATGGTTTTCCCACAACCGGGAGGGCCATGCAATAAAACTCCTCGAGGAGGCTGTATTCCAGTCTGAATATATGTATCCGGATACAGCATAGGCATTGCCACAAGCTCATTGAGCTCTTCAATCACATTTTCCACGCCACCTAAGTTCTCTAGAGATATGTCTGTTGGGGGGGTTCGATCGACTTCTTTTTGAAGTACTCGTTCTGCCTTTCTTCGCTTCAACTTGGGTTCTCCATTTGGCTGCCGGTCCACTTTGATGGACGAGTCTGTCATTCCATTCGGGAGATCTTGCATCGATATATTGGAAGAAACGCCATTGCCCACGGGAGGTGTACCTTCTCTCGGTGTCATACTAGCGGAGCTTGGTTTGGACCACATCTTGGTGATGTTCCTATTCATGATATTATGATCCTGAAGCCCATCAGCCCTCCATCCTTGCCAATAGCAGGTATCCTCACCTTGATGTGCGGGGGTGGATTGTCCTCAATTCCCTCAAAATCTCCATCTAAGGATTCATCATCGTCCAACTCCTGTTCCTCCTCCTTTATGACACGGAGCACCCTATCAATAGAGTCTTCCAGCAATTTCTTACTTCTCCGCTTCAAACTTGAGTTCGAGTGTTTAATCGAGTCGTAGACATCGGAAACTGTAAGACGTTTCCCTCCATTTTTAAGTTGCGCCTGCTCATCTGCTAATTTCCGCACGATTTGGTATATCTAAGAGAGGGTTAATACTGGGTATTCTCAGTAGTTGCACATCTGCAGGACTTTGCGAACTCACCTCCTTATCTAGCGCCTGTGTAAGCGTTGGCCTTGGGCCCCGATTGACCATCATCCTTAAACGTCAATACCAAGGTGCATCCTCACCAACCTTGTGCGATTCGACGGTAGAAAAAAATATAACAACCCCCTGCACGGTAAAACATAAATCCGCTTATCGCGATCGCCGAGCCGAGCTTGCTTGACAGGGAGGCTCGAACCTCACACGAGCATGCCTGTCTGCAATGACGATGTCGGTGAAGACTGTCTTGCTGCAACATGCGCATGATTTATGACCTTCAGAAAGACAATATCGTGCTACAGCAATGGGGAACTCATCTAGCACTCACAAGATCTCCGCGCAGGATAAGTACGTGTGCCGAACCTCAGATCTATGTAGAGGGGCTAAACATGGCGGGACAGGGCGATCCTAGATATGAAGAACCAGCGGGACAAGCTCCATCAATACCAACGGCGTATAACCGTCCTCACAGACCGTGAGACTGCGATTGCCAAAGAGATGCTGGCAAAAGGAGATAAAAAGAAAGCTCTCCTAGCATTACGGCGAAAGAAGTACCAAGAATCACTACTGGCGAAGACGGACGCGCAGCTTGAGCAATTGGAGAAGTTGACGAGTAGTGTGGAGTTCGCACTGGTACAAAAGGACGTAGTATTTGGTCTACAACAGGGAACGAGCGTTCTCAAGGAGATACACAAGGAGATGGGTGGGTTGGATCATGTTGAGAAACTGATGGGAGATACGGCCGAGGCCGTGGCATATCAACAAGTTAGTGCCCTGATCTTGTATACTGTACCTATACTGAGTCTAATATTTTTGCAGGAGGTGAGTGATATGCTCGGTGGGCGGATATCGAACCAGGACGAGGATGAGGTTGAAGATGAACTTGAGGCGTTAGAGGCAGAGGTGACGGGCGTTCCTCTGCCAGAAGTCCCCACGTCGGAACTGCTACATCGGGAACGGGCCAAAGCAAGACAAGAGAAGCAGGAACAGGAGCAACAAACGGCTTTGCTGGCATGAATTTATCATTTGGCATTGCATGGAGTTGAGCATATAGACAAGCTACTATCTAGCATGGAGTATTGATGGATTAATACCCTAGGTTAATGACATTTTATATATGCACGTTTTTGATAGACAAATACAATGCAAACAGAGATACTTGAAGATTAGAAGCAAAACATTATGCTTCACCTCTATTATTTATTACTAAGACTACAATACCAAAACATCAGAACAAAAGGGTTATCCATGCGGATTGCGAGTCCCCATGTATGTTTCAAGACTATAACACACCATGCAATGCACAAGATATGAACGCCACACACCACAGCAATGCAACGCCATACTCCTCGCTGAAAGAGAAACTTCAATGCTGATGACATTCCTCCCAGTAATGCAACTCAGCTCTGAGTGAGAACGGAGCCCCTTCCAAGATAACTCCTTGTTCAGACAAGATAAACATGAAAAGTCATCCAAATTTCCTTCCGTTCTTGGCGAAAACTACACATACGGCAAACAAGAATGCCCTCAGCTGGTCAATGGCGGCGACTTAGACTAGTCAAGAACAATGACTGGTCGTCGAGATGATTCTGGGCCGGGATAATATGCTGTAGATGGAAGTGGTGGATCGAATGGTCGAGGGTTGTTTTGACGAACCAGTATTGGTATCTGCTCGGCCTCAGGCTGGCGTCCTTCCATGGAACGGCCTTGCCCTTCATATGCGATAGGTCGGTGGTTGGACTTGAACTCAAACCTACAGTCGACATTTGGTCAGCGAATCTAGACTAAGGAAAATTAAATGACGATTCTTACATAGGTCTGTCCATATATCCTGCTGGAGACCTTGCTCGAGCTGGTGGATATGTCGAATATGATCTGGCAGCATGATCTTCATTACCACGGGAGTAACCACCTGCAGTATCTTGCATTTGGCGAGATTCTTCAGAAACAGCAGTATATCCATCGCTTGCATGTACAGAATCATTGAGTCGAGATTGAGAAAAGTTATGAACGAAAGCATGGTCTTCAAAAGTGCCACTAGGGCGAACATCGTGAGAACGAGAAACTCTGCCGGAGGTATGAACGCTGGGAGAAAGAGGTCTTCGTAGATGAGTGCTCTGGTAGTCTTGATTGACTTGTCCAAGACCACGATCATTTCCACCGAGTCTTGTACTGTGTACCTCCATTCTGTTCTCATGAATTGGGCGGTAAGACGAAAGCTCGCTCCCACGATTGTAATCATCCAGAGCACGATCAGGGGCTACGTGGCGGATAATGGTGGCACCACTTGACCGGCCTGGGTCAAAAACCTCTGTTCTTCTGAATTGTTCCGGTGGACGACCAAGATAGCCTGGTTCTGGGGCGTCGTAGATTGGTATCCGCTCTCGAATTACACGGTATGAAGAACTTGTACTACCTGACAAACCTTGACCAACATCGTTTTGAACTGTAGGACGTCGAGTAGAAGAATATCCTGGTTGAGTATACGATGAAGAAAGTAAATGAGAATCAGCAGGTGGCGCTTTTACGACACTATAATCACGGTCTGGAAGAGGTCTAAATTGACCAGAATCATCCTCATAGAACGTTCGCCGTCGCTTGAGCTGGGGGCTGTCATCATCAATAGTGATGACCTGCCGTCGTGGCGGAGAACGCCCTCGAGTTTCGATCACCGGTCGAATATGCGACTCGCGTGGGCGATCGAAACTCTCGTAGGCATTTCTCCACTCCTCAGCAGGAACGTAAGGTACAGGCACACTTGCTGTTGTTTCAATGGAAGGCACAAGCATGTCCTGGAGACCGTGTCTCTGTGGAGATCTTCTCACGACTTGTGGTGGTCTTTGATCCCTCATAGAATGGATTGGAGTACCATATTGGGTTTGGTCCCTTGGGTTAATAAGGTGATCAGGTTGTGGTCTCACGATTACCTCACTTCTGTGCACCAGCTGTTCTCTGGGTTGGTTGTGTTGTGAGTGGGAATGCTCCTAATGAGTGTCAACAACGTTGTCAGAAAATGAACGGAAGAGAATTCTCAAAATCACTTACCAACAGAGCCGCTTGGTATGAATCGTTACGTTGGTGGCCCATATAATTGAAATCTAGGTCTCTGTCAAATGAGCGCACTCCCGATATAGGGTAAGATGTTTGATTTAGGGGGGGTTGCCGGTTGGTAATGTTTCCTAGTGGCAGACTGGAATGGGGACCAGCAGATTGGTTTGATAAATCTTGTCGTCTATGAATAGCATCATCCCATGCGGCCTGATAACGCTTAAAACCTTTGACCCTACGAGATCTTGTACGGGTAGATATCGCATTTGGGTCAATAGGTGGTAAACTCTTTTTCCGGTTGCGGGGAGGATGAACAGGATTGGGAACTATTGGTCGTTGTTGGGTACGGGAGGCTGGTTGAGAAGGTACTTCCTCGGAACTTGCTGAGGTGACTTCTCCTTCCTCTTCTGAGCTGTCATGTTCGGAGCTATCGTCGGAGCTACTGTCGCCTTCATCTTCGGAGTCGGTAATGATGACTACCTCTCGAAGAATTTCGTCCATTTGGTCCCGGCCAGTCTCCTCATCGCCTCGCCATTTCAAAAGTATATCTAAGCATACAGGTTCAACGGCCTTTCTAGCATTAATCCAAGTGGTTTCCCTAAGCAATTTGTCATATCTTGTATGAATGTGTCGAATATGTGCGAGGACAGCAAGTTGTACACGTCGGGAGAGGGGTAGATCAGCTTGTAGCCCAACTGTAGGCTCACCATGGAACAATACGCCCTAAGTTTCGTCAGCAATTATTTTACAGCCCTTCCTACAAATGCTACCTTTTGAAAAGCATGTTCGATGATCATTTGTCGATCTGTATTGGGTATTCTGGGAAACAAATCTCTGATAGCAGCATCAGTTTGCTTATTTATGGTGTCTTGCGACTCGGGTATTGGTTCTATATCGCCAGGATTAATTATCGAATGACTCATGACGGGTTCACCCAATTGTTCCTGCAATCTCTTGCGGGCTTCTTCCACGAGCATTTCGCGAAAGTGGTATCCTGTCCGATAGACATGAGCTGAGATCTTGTTTTGTTCGTCTTTCTCTTTCGCACCCTGGATGTGTATGTTAGTTAGACTCCTGAATTACTTCCAGGCCATGGGGATACTTGCCGACACTATGAATATCATAGCACCGCATTCCCGCGAGAGCTCTTTACATTCAGTCGTCAGCACTGGGTCACCAAAAGGGACGAAGGTGAATCCTGGGGGTGGCCTGGGGTCGTTGGTGACCTGTACAAGAGATTAGGCGTCATCCAATATTAGGGTTAAGAGCTGACCTGGATCTCGAGTTTTTTCTCTTTCTTCTCCGTATTTTCTGCGAACTCAAAATATGATTGATATTTTGATTTCACCTTGGGTATATCCAGTTTCGCAACAAGGTGTGATGGAGCGGGTTGCGCCCACATCGATGAAGTGATCCTTGATTTCTCTTTCTTACGTTGCTCCATCTTCTTCTGTCTCCGCTCCTCATGGGTGATAGCACGGTTGGCTTTCTTGGATTTGCTAGCTTTTGCTGAGCTTCCATTGTTTGTGGCTGGCACCTGGGCCTTGGCCGCCTTTGCCAAAGTCTTCTTCTTCTTCACCATCGTCACGAACTTACCTCCATCAGTACTCAAGGAAAAGATGAAAGGTTAGTGCGCTTGGAAGGGCAGACGATCACGATCACGAAATCCCAAGTCTTGCTCAAGCAAGTCTTGTCTGTGGTGGGTGTAAGGGAAGACGGACAACAGCCGCCGTGGTTTGGAGTTGAAAAGAAGAGGCGACGGTCGGGCGCGCATGCAAAAGGGTCATGCCAAGGTAACTGGTGTGGTTAGCACTTGTAGCACGTGATTCACAATATGCCCCGGCGAAACGATTTGTACCCACCTGTTCCCGTCGTTTTAGAGTCTAGAAGGTATGACAAAATACCTGCTATAATAAAATCGGTAGCGTTGAAGGAACAATTGGTAGTTAGGTGGCTCTCGTTAAGGGGTCTCAAAGGCCACGATGTTTTTTAGTGTCATTCACAGATCCATCATGATTTGACCAAAAAGATAGGCAGAACACATTTTATTCCTCAATAGACTGCCTATTTGACATCAGCTCTTAGTACAGACACGAGTGAGCTGTCCTGGTATCAAATCTCGTGGTCGCTTTCCATAATCTACAAAACAAAGTCCCCATCCACGCCTTGGAAATGAATTACTTGATATCAGAACCCCACTGACTCCCATAATATGCCGCATGAAATCAATCTTCGAGAGCATTGATTTGTTTCTTGATAAACTCGAAAACGGAAAAGAAAATAGAATTGACCACACATGACCTTCCCATTGAAACTCCTAGACCCCGATACATTCGCTTATTCAAAAATTGGATCTTTGGTGGTGGCTTCACCTGCTCCCCCTTGGACACCGTTAGGCAATTCCTCTGGTAGATGCTTTTTGCTGAGTCGATTGGATAGATAAGAGCCCAGCTAGCAACACCACACAGTCCTCCAGCAAATAGAACAGCGAGTGGATTGGTCGGAGACGAGTCTCCGGTGTAGGTGGTAAGAAGCTGCTTACTACTCTCGTATGTCATGAAGTAGATAGCAGTGCCTAACGTATCTCTCACTGTTACAAGGTTAGTGGACACCGTGCCATCTGTTGGCATCTCCACTTACTCAGGTGCAGGTTGAATCCAGAATAAAGACCCGCGACTCCTCGATGTTTCACAATATTCTTTGCCGTTTGAAAGGTACCTTTATTTTGATAGCTTGCTGCGACTTCCCGTTTACTCGTTGTGGGATCAGAAACACTTGACTTGTTACGATCGGCCATCAGGACTGAGACTTGTGCGCTGACTTTTGTCAATTCAAAGGGACCTATTTCAGCAGGATTAGTTGCCAATAGCCTAATAACACATTTATATAGAACTCACATGCTACCAGCGTGATAAAGGATCCAGCAGTGGCTCCTGCCGCTCCAAAGCAAGCTATTGTAGATAATGTCGGGTACGTGCCAGGTGTATTGACGTGTGTAAGTGGATCCAGGCCAAAGTTCCGCTTGAACCAAGAGGAATAGGTGTATTTAGATCGTTGATATACGGAGAATGATATCGTTCGAACCAGAGTGACACTCGCCATAGGTGCCAGTACGCCTCGGAAGAATCCGCGGAATTTCTCGGTCTGATAGGTATGTCGAACGCAATCTACGAAGCTGTTATATTTATAGGTCTGCATTCGAGTCTTTACTGAATCTAACGGAAACTACTAAAGGTCAATGAGGTGATTCGCAGACGATAAGAGGGGGTTGCTACTCACGGCACCAAAGGTCGACAATATACTGCTCACCGATGCAGCAACTTCTGTGCGGTATCTCTTGACCCATCTCTTCTTGTGTTCGACCCCTCTCTTCATCTGTCCTGCCATCGCATCTCGCGGCGTTGAGCTACCATAGGATTCGGAATTGGGTGGCATATTGGAAGTCATTCGGGTCCACGATGGGTCCTGCAGGAAATCGCAGTTCCTCAACGCTCCAGTCGTATAGTCATAGGAATTTTAACCTCCATAGATAGAGTAAATCGTCCCTTATCTAATGAGATAAGTGTGGTAGAGAGGACACTCTGAGTTTGGGAGGAGGAGAGTAGTGTCGCGATATGCGGGGTCAAAGTATTGCACGCAGCTACATGAAGTTGTTGACGAGAACACAAAGGTAAGGATCAGCAGTAGGAGTACCTTCGTAGATTTTTGCTTGTTGGCTTGTGAAGGCCGTCAAAAGGAAATGGACCAGTAGAGTGACGTTGCTCCAGCGCCCTCCATGCACGGCTTCCGTAGTACTTTCTGGATGACCCAACGCTGTAAATTACTTTGCGGAGCAACCCCTCCTTTCACAAAGCGCCAATTGATAAGCAGGAAATATATTAAAGGCTCTTGGGGATCATTGATACTTTCACAGATACTTATTTTTGTGAGCAGAAGTACAACAACGTTTTGTGTATTAGTCCCTAGTAACACTAACAGAAGCAAAGCCGGAAGCCAATTTTGATAAGCCCTCATAGAAACCCCAGGGTGACAACGACCGGCTGGCATCGGCTGGATCCGGGGAAGAGACTCGGCCCGACCATCGGACTCTCTGCCGCCCAGCTGAGGCTTCATGTATCTTTTTCGCTCTTGGGAGGGGAAAAAAACAGAAAAATATAAATCCGTACGTAATATTTTCCATTTATAGTTACGTGAAATGTTTAAACTCCCTAAGCAACATAAACAGGCCGAAAAGAGAAGAAAATCCAAAGAGATAAATATATGGAGGCCGTGAATATTCATGAGCCACTACCATCTGCTGTAGAATCATAGAAAGTGGCTGTTGTTGCCTTCGTCTTTCGGGTTTTATTTTGTACTTGCCTAGAAAGAGTGTAAGAAATATAATATGACTCTCCTTAGTTATGTAAGATCTTAGCTAAGGAAAGAACGGCTTTAATATCCTTGAGACTCTGCAAGTCAAGAAAAATAAGGCAACTGTAGACGAGACAAAGGTTCAGAGGGTGAAAAGTAAAAGACAAAACTGAACCTTCTGATTGTTATTCTTGATAAGATCTGCAGCTGAGATTCCAGTTAGTGACAAGGAAACCTTTCAGATGGTGCGTTACAATGAGTGGTAAATATGTTAGTGTGAAGCAACAGAGAAGAGCCGGAGACTTTGATAGAACTTGTCAGTTGAGTGCTTCGCCTATTCCACTCAATCAGAATAAGTAAAATCCCTCTTTCTACATTGTTTAGCATAAACCTCATCCCCGCTGGTGTAGAGAACCCAAAAGAGTTTGCTAATAACAGATTCTGTCATTGCGTCAGACTTATTGGCGAAAGGGAGTTTCAGCCACTTCATTCATTGGCAGAGTCACGAAAAATGCCGCATTGATAGAGGACAAACGTAGATGAGAGACCAGCAATGATGGTGTTGTAAATACGATTTCAGGTATAATTACAATTATGAGTACAATTATGACTGAGTGAGATTCCAATGTCCTTCTTCGTCATGCCACACCAACTAGTCTCTCGATTCTTGTAATATCAGCAGATCCAACAACTCCCAAAGCTCTTAGAGGAGTTCCAATCATTGGTATCCGGTGGGAATCTATCGTGCTCTGCTTTCCTTCATACACTGGTCGTTCCAAATGAAGTTTTTTTTTGGCCTTACACCTAGTTTAAATCGTCCTCCAGCTACCAATATGAACGGTCCTCGGATGACATCAGAAACGGGAGCAAAGTAATTGGAGTTTCATCTTCAGCCTCTCAAAGAAAACCAAAAAGCTTCCGAAAGCAAGTACTCAGGCTTTCGGCTTCTGGCTTCTTATTGATTTGCTAAAGTGGCCAACGTTCAGCGCAAGCAAATTCCCATGCTATCATTAAGCATAGCCAGAGTCATGTCGTAGTTGATCGTAGCACTTTTCCTCATCTTCATTGTCTGTGATCTCGCAACATCTCTAAAGTCTCTAATATATTATCAGTATTACGAGGCAATACAATAAATCAAAAGGGTTTACCTCGGTGGGTTGTGTTTCTCCCAAATCTTCATCATCAGCATATTTCTGAGAATCTTATGTTCGAGGCCAGATTCTCGAGCAGCATAACCCAGAAATTCCACGGTGTTATCAATCTTCTGTTGGTCGAAAGATTTAATGTCCTCCTTTCGGAAAGAAGACCTCAGCTGATCTCGAATAGCATATCTAGCTGGTTTTGAGTATTTGACTGCCTGGAGAGAAGTCCTATAAAGATGCCGATATGCTGTTGTTAGTTGTCTGGTTGTTGGAGGTAGCATTGTAAATGTTGCAATACCCGGGTTGCAATGCTATTCCGTGTTGATGGTTTCGTTTCATTGTTGTCTTCCAGGTTAAGCTTCAACCCCCGACCCGGATTGCATTTTCTCTAGGTTCCACTTCCGGGTGCAGCCGAGCCCTGCTAAATTCCCGCACCATCTGCGCATGCGTATTCACGTGCAGATAGAGCCTCAGGTGTTTAAAGTTGGTTGAGCGTCATCGGCGCATTTCTACCTCCATCAGTTGTCAGTCACGGCAATTTCATGGAAGTTTACTCATTGTTTCTCTTCAAATGAGGCACATGTTCACCAAATGACATCTCTCGTGTCAGAGTTTATCATCAATCCAGTCCTGCGAACAGCCCGCCGCTTCTCCCGTTCGAATCCTACTGGCGACGACGTCCCTTCACCGAATTTACGAGTTCCACGAGAACATCGAAATGATGGAGCGGTTCAAAATATATCAGAGCAACTAGAGGGGTTAGCAGACCAAGGACTCGGAAGCGAAACATATGGGGAAATTGTGTCGGAAGAACCTCCAACCTCGTCTCCTATTGAGAGTGATGGTGGACTCGAGGCAGAATTGCAGGCTCTTGAGGCCGGAGGAGCTTCCGGTGTGCCTGCAACTATTAGACGGACGACAGTACAATCAATTGTTCTTGGATCTCTTCGCTCAAATTCGGACCAGATAGACGACGATGTCTCAGATAATCCCTCCTTTTTTGGCATACCAAACGAGATAGAGGATGCCACAATGAGCCCCGCAGAGGGTCCTTCGAGGAGTTCAACACTCGAGCACGCGATATCGGGATCAGGTACACATCAGAGAAACAGTTCACTACCTGCCGATGACGGTATGGGTCCTCTCAGACAACAGATCATTAGGATACAGTCTATGAATATTGTGGCCGAGGAGAAAGCTCGTTTGATGCATAAGCTCCTTACTCGGAAATACAATAAGGCTCTAATGTTCCAGACCAAGCAGCAACCACCTACTCCAGCTCCAGGCAATATGATCAGCCAGGAAAGACCTACAACCCCTGAATCTCTAGCCTCGTTTCTCTGGCAGATGAATGGAGGTGTTGACCCCGCTCCGCCAAGTCAACAACATACTTTCCACTTGTCCCCAGATGATATTAAACGTACCTATGCTCCGCTGGACGAACCCGATATCGACGAAGATGGGGATGCCTGCGTTCACGATGCGGTCCAGGTGCTAGGCTGCAAACATTATAAACGAAACGTGAAATTACAATGCTCGGCTTGTGATAAATGGTATACTTGTCGGCTATGCCATGATGAAGCGGAAAGCCATGTCCTGGACCGGAAAGCCACCAAGAACATGCTCTGTATGTTGTGCGGATGCGCTCAGGGTGCAGGCGAGTTTTGCGTAGATTGTGGTGAGAGAACCGCCTGGTACTATTGTAGTGTGTGCAAGCTATGGGACAACGATCCAAATAAGAGCATATATCACTGTAATGACTGTGGTATATGTCGAAAAGGCCGGGGTTTAGGAAAGGATTTCTTCCATTGCAAGGTAAGTCAGTCCTAAGATATTGTGGAATCACACTGACAGTTATACAGACATGTGGTGTTTGCATGTCTATGTCAGTGGAACACTCACACAAGTGCATCGAGCGAGTTTCGGATTGTGACTGCCCAATTTGCGGGGAATACATGTTCACCTCGCCCTCACCCGTTGTGTTCATGTTGTGCGGCCATAGTATACACAAACGGTGCTATGACGAACACATGAAATCTTCATACAAGTGTCCTATCTGCAGCAAAAGCACGGTCAACATGGAGACACAATTCCGGAACTTGGACCGAGCAATTGATAGTCAACCGATGCCCCCTCAATTCCAGGATACAAAAGCAATGGTTTCATGCAATGATTGCTATGCTAAGAGCGCAGTAAAGTATCACTGGCTGGGGCTTAAGTGTGCCATATGCGACTCTTACAACACAGCTCAATTGTCGATATTAAGCGACCCTGCCGTGGAGGTTCCAACAATCGAGAGTAGGGAACCTGAAAGCATTCCAATCCTAGACCAAAACAACGGTGAAATGGCATCCTTAGGATATCTAGTGATTGGTCCTGCACGAAGTAGGAGACATTCCTCACATGTGCAGCCTGTACCACTAAATGAAGGATCGTACCGATTCACACCTTATCCTCTACCATCACGGATTGCGAGATCAGTCTCTCCTGTCCGAGGACCGGGGTTTTTTAATGACCCAGTTGCAGCTCTCACTACAGAGACGGACGAATCTGTCGACGAAGAAGATGAACTGGATTTTTGGGGTAGAGATGAGCCGCGGAGCGTAACATCAGCCGAGAATATAGATGGCATGGACAAAGACGATGAAGATGAAGAAGACTCAGATGATGATTCATTAATGGATGATTGCGAAGATGACGAAGGTGAAGAAGAAGAAGATCAATTCGCACTGTTTGGGCACCGGTGATACTAAGGGCGTTTTTATTTTGGAAAGTCGGCATAGGCATGGGACTGACGGCGTTTCTGTAGAATAAGGGGCACATCACGATTGAAAGATACCTTGTAATGACAAATGCGGAGTTCCTTCAGATGAATAAAACACTACATATCCTTATGCAGTTGTTGATCTTCCATGTGTCTTTTGGTATATTCTTATATACCTGGACACATGATGTCCGTCCCTTGATCACAGGGCAGGAAGACGTACCAGAACAAGTGCATTGAAAAATACCCAAATATGATGCTTAGTTCTTATGACATCGCCCAGAACATGTCCAGTGACAGTCCAATTCTTCCATGGAATAGCATCCCCATGGCAAGGCGATTTATCAGCACCCAAAGTCTGATGGGGTTGCAGCAAATAGTGTCTACAATGTCCCGAGCTTCAAACACTCTGTTCTGTCGCCCGTGGTATCACACCAGTACTCCATATCATAAACAAATTTCCCCATCATATTGTTTCCTCATCGCTGTCCCTCAGCCTCTCGAATCGCCCTCTTCGTCTCCTCTCCCTCTTTCTTCAACTCTTTAACCACACTCTATTACGCAAAATCAGCCAATACCCCAACCTCAAACCCCAATCTCTTTTACATACCGCCAAAGCCTCCGGATTGACGCCATTTTCAATCAATGATATGCAAATCGACATTGTCTGTCTGTCCAGATCCGCATTCTAGCGTCCAATATATCAGCATAAGTTTAAGTAATAGGAGGGGCAAGAGGAATGGGGACGGTACCAAGAGTGTTGAGATCTCATGGAAGACATCGATGACTTGTCGGGCTTGCGCGGCCATGATTTCTTTGCCTTGCTTAGAGTCTGGCATAATGGGAAAGAATTGCGACTGAGGTGGAACAGAGGGTCTTGCGATTAGGGAGGGAACTCAGCAGGTGTGATAGGGAGACGCGACTTGGAAGGGGAAGTCGCGTCGGTGTTTCTTCGGAACAAATTTCCCCCGCGATGGTCCCCCCCCCCACTTCATGTTTGGGGGAAGATGCATGCTGCTTATCATGAGCCGCAAGGTAGCTTTGAGATGTACGTGGATATTATAATTATATGACCCTCTTCTCACTAAAGAATAATCACATAAAACCATGACCTCCCAGCCTTCCCCAGCGCTCACAGGCAGCTGCATGTGCGGCGCCGTGAAATACACCAGCACAACCCTTCCCACACACCTTACAAACTGCTACTGCAAAACCTGCCGTCGTCTCTCCGGCGCGCCTTTCCTAACATTCGGTGATTTCCCTGTCACGTCCTTGACCTTCACGTCTGGGCCCTCCTCCTTGACCTACAAATCGTACAGCGATATTGCGGTTCGTTCTCATTGTGGGGATTGTGGGAGCCCGATTAGCATGCAGTATAAGTGTGAGCCTGAGACGATAGGCATTACGGTGGGCACTATTGAGGATGAGAGTGTAAGGGGACGGTTGCCGAAAGTTGCGAGTCATATTTTTGTGGAGGGGGGTGGGGGAGGGAGGTTGAAGGGGGAGGTGAAGAGGGAAGAAGGGGAGGAGGAGAGAGATAGGGCGGGTTGGTATGAGTTGCCGGATGACAAGGTGCCTAGATATAAAGGGTTTGCGGGGAATTTTCAGAAGAGGATTGATTCTTGGAAAGAGGCGCTAGGTCCTGGTTTAGGTTGAAAGTATGGAGTTGGAGTTAGAGTTGTGAGTGTGGTTGCAAAGCGATTCTAATGTGAGCGGCGATGTTGGGTTAGGCAACTTTAGAGTTTTCAAGGCGTTTCAGCATGTCAGTCTAGCTGATGAGAAGTATTTATACCATATGTTAATGGTTATCCGCCTCTCAAATAGGATTGAGATATAGTATTTTAACAATAGCCCTAGAGCCCAACCTGGAATTGCATGTCACCCCACTCTATGACTAGTTCCGGACACCAAGAGAATATAATTGCAAGGATAATCCAGCTTGATTTTCCCCGATGAAATTGACGTTGATTGTAAAAATATCCCCTTCTTGTCCATATTCCTATTTCACCAAACGCCAACCATACTTCATGCTCAACACGCAATAACCCTACTTCATAGCTTCCACGAACAGGTCTCTCATTCCCTTGAGGCAAGCACGCAGATCCCGATATTCGTTCAGATGATCTAAGACCCGCTCAATCTGCTCTTTCTCGAGTTTCGGCTTGCAATAAGTGATCTCGTAATCCCTCCTCGTCGTGTCCAGTTCAAAGAATGCTTCTCTAGTCCAATCTCGGTCGTCGATATGTGTGAAGACGAACTTCAATCGGTCGTTTTGTCCAGCACCATCTATAGACATACACAGCGTCGAGCTCCAGAAGTCGAGTTCGGGTATGTTGAAGCGAGATTGTGCATCAAGGTATTGGGCATGTGCTCGCTGCGCAGCAAGACGAGCATCTATTTGTTTTTGAGTGTCCGCGATTTGTTGTTTCAGGGCATCTCTCGTACTGAGATGTCCATCCCTCTGCGCGCTCAAGGATGCGATTGCGGATTGCATTTCGTTCGTTTCGGCAACTTCTTTTGCAAGTATCTGTTGATGTGTATCCGTCCTCGAGGTCATAATCTCAATATCCTTCTTCTTCATCCGTTGGTCCTCTATCACTATATTAGCTAGGAACATTATCTAAAGGGCATCCAAACGTACCTTTCAACTCGGCTACATTTAAACGGAACTGGTTTCTCTCTTCTAGTACACGCTTTCTTCCCTGCTCTATAAATGTATCGAACTTGACAGTGAAGCTGGCCATGCGGTCGCGCAATTCCTCAAATCCAAAATTGATGCTGGGTAATTTGTCTGCCATAGATGGCGCATCGGCGGAGCTCAATGGTGGTCGCATGGTGCTGGTAGTAAGCAATGGCTCAAAACTTGTAGACATGATAAACTGCAGATTGTCTGAAGGTGAAGAGTAGGTTCGTGTTTGCGGCAGAGTTGGTGTAGTCTTGTTGAAATCTTTCGCGTTGCACTGTTATGTTTACCTTTGGGGGCGTCAGTCGCTCGGCAACCATGATTTAATGACTAAGCAGCGATGCCGATAAACGATAAGACAATTTCGAGTTAAAACTTTCTAGTCGTATTCTACTCCGTAAGAAACACATCCAAGGGTTTGTGAGTTCTCCACCGTTGAAACAACTCAACGGTCATTCCGCTTGTCGTTGTGATCGCAATGATCTGTAGAATAAATTCGTCAACTCATCGACCGCCTAAACCAAATGACTGACCGCAGACTCACTGACCTTTCCTACGGTCACCCTGGGAGAGCGACTTATGATGTAGAGGAGCATCGATGGGTCTTTTCAGTAAAACACGATGAAGGTTAGTCTCATAAAGCTTAAGCTTGTCCTCACTCACCATATGTAGGACAAAATATACGACAAATCTTGCCGTTCAAACAATGTATTTCTCCGTGTCTCCAAACCATACCACATGTGAAAGGCTCAAGACATTCGCACAAGCTGAGGAGACAATTGCGGCAGCTCGCAGAGCTCAATCCAGAAGTATATCCTGGCTTTGATATTCTCAACAGTATTTCCAAGAACACAGAAGAATCTGATGTACCAACCAGGCATGGCAATATTTTTGTCACGGGACGGGCTATGAAACGCAAAAGAATTTCAAGGTTTGTGGCAACGCCTTGTGGCGAGGCTGGTCACATATTGCGGCTTGTGGAGTCTCAAAACCAGCTTTTAGGATGGGAAACTTCAAAAGGCACAGTCGTTACTTCTGAAGAACTCAATCCAGCAAGTCAGGGATTTTGGACGAGCGTTGGCGGAACCATTCGGCAGATCTGCTCTTCCATAGATGCAGACGAAACCAGTACTTGGTTAGCAGTACGGCAGGATGCAGTTACCACAATCTTTCGACCTTACTTTACCGAATCTCAATGTTCCCTTCCATCTGATTTTCTGCAAAGAAACCCCTCTCGCTTGGTTGCAAATCCAGTGGCAAGCCTAACCACGGGCAAAACTCACCTCTTGAGCCATGAAGATGTTTCTTTTAATCCTTGGTACACCCAACAGCTCATCCTAGTAGACACAAATGGTTGTTGGGGCATATGGGATATTGAGCGCCAACGCAAAGCCTCTTTCTCTCTAGTGGCTGGAAAGAGTGGCCGTGTGACGGACGGCATTGAAATGGACCAGACCTCAGTCACTTCTTATCTTAGCGAAGATGGTTGGTACCGAGCTCTATGGGTGTCTACACTCGCTACTATTGTCGTTTGTAGTCGACATTTAGTAGCTGTATTCGACGTGACGGCGCGGCCAGCTCGTTTACAAAGCATGTCTTTTACAGAAGCGGGTGAGCAAATTCTAGACATTAAACGAAGCTTCTCGGATAAAAGTCACTTATTTGTGTTAACAAACAACCGAATATTCTGGATTGAAGTGACGTCGGGGGATGGGGACGGACAAGGGGAAATAGTGGCTGGAGCCAGAGTTCTTCTATCCTATCGTCATTATAGGGATCCTTTCGATGAGACCCTAGCGCTGAGTACTATCAACGATGACCAAGGTGTGTTCATTCCACAATTCTAGGGCTTTTCTTATTTTCTATAGTGCCTATTCTCATATCATCTGGCAAAACACCGATTCTAAATGCCTACGGCTTCGCTGTGGACCCAAGCACAAGAGAGTCAATTGCATGGCAGGGTTCGTTTGTGTTAAGCGCTAGTATGGCAAGCAACCCTAGCCATAACACAAAGTGGAAGAGCCTACATTTCGAGCCTCTCCCTTTTGTTGCAGGTTTGGGCGAAGATGATAGTCTTGCGGACAATAATGTAAGGTTTTTACAAGTCTGGGTGGTGTCTTCGGATATAGCCGTTTATTCCACCATATGTATCGCTTATAACGCTATATCTCGAGGCTCAACGATTCCAGTATTCTTGGACTCATCTCCGACTGTTCTCTTACGCACAAAGTATCGAAGACACCGCCCGAAGAGGACGCAGTCATTCATCCTTAAAGACTCAGACAGCGACGAGGAATCTCGACAGCTTGTTCTTTCTCATGCTTCTCTAAGACAGCATACAGGGACCGAGAAAAGAAAGGAAGTGAATCCACATCCTACAATTGATTGGAGGCATATTTTCCACGCTGTATTTAAGGTTGCCGAGAGGGGGCGCGGGCATTCCTCATCTGTGGATGCTCACCCTGCACTTCCTACTTTGAGTACGATCTTGGAAGCTTTAGGGTCTCGCTTGATAGAAGCCAGACAAAGCCATGGAGTACCAAGGACTTCTCTGTGAGTGCATTCTACTATCACCTGTCATGTTGCTAACAATTTTAGCTTTGAAATGACCAGCCAAGATAACATATCTGAGGAGCTTGACAGAGCTAGTGCTGAACTGCTTGGATTTCTGAGGAAAACTCAGAATGACGATGATGATCTCGATCAATTTGAAGTAGCGATCTCCAATATTGGTGGCCTTGATTCGACCAATCCTGGGGGCGAGTTTGACTTATCACAGTCATCGCCTATCTTTTTAGATATATACGACCATTTAGTCGATATCTGGATGTCCGCCCTTCCACTAGACGTGTCCGTCCAGTCTCGCCTTTCGAAATATAATAGGATTCGAGGAATTGCAACAAGTCTTTGTTTTAGCTCCATTGGTATATCGATACAACCAAGAGTACCGGATGTTACAGAATGGAACAATCACCATTCTCTTGTCTCGCCAGAGATGACTCCGGATCCGTCTCGAGGTTCATACTCACATCTATCAACTCCAAGTTACAGATCTTCATCACAGTCTCTCGTCAAGGATGCGCCGGACAGCAATGAGGACTTGGCCATCACCCGTTTACGAAAATATGCCGTGTCGATTCAAAGCCAACCTGTACGGGAGCCTTCAAAGCTTCTCTCTGAGTGGGTCCCTGGCATTGATCCAGCAAGTTACACCTGGCAAGACCCTAGCAGGACCAGTTTGACAGAGAGCACCGAGGAAGATGCACGAAGGAAACGTCGTGCGGAATCGAAGCGAAAGAAGCTAAAAGAGAACCTTACGAAGCAAATAACATCCATGAGGGCAGCAACTGTCGAGTCCCAATCATCGGTTGGAGGTATAGGAAGTCAGCCATTGCTGAGCTATGATACATTCAGTTCGCAGCCGGTGGTTGAAATTCCCATGACCCAACCTCTTGGGGGCACATTTGGGAGCAGGCTCGCGCAAAATCGCAAGAGGAATAAAGCCAAGCAGAGGAGGGCTGGTTTCTGAGCAGAGAATAGTTGTGCATATAGGGAATATATATGTTGACTGGATCAAGATACATAATCAACATCCCAGTGGATTGTACTTGTCGCTCTGCGAATATTGCTTCCTACTACCGTGTGTCAATTTTGATTTTTCCGGTGTCCTCCTGGGTCTTGCTAGTAATTTGTACCAACTCTAGGTTCATCGCACATTCATTTTCAGCAATGTACATGAGGTTCTAGGCCAGACAATCAAAGATAGCCGAACTGGTTAGTTCCCGCAAGTCTCGACTGCCATTTTGTATGACAAGACCCACGTAAACTTTTCTCATGTACTTTATTAACACAGATCTAGCCAATAGACAGAAAAAATATGCGTCATTCTATCACACTATTTGTTACTTGTTTAGCTTGTACTGCCTTTTGTGGTGCTTATATATCTCAAGTTTTCTCTCCTTGGTTTATCTTCTTCCACTTTCACTCAATCATAACGATCTCGACTTACCCACATTAAACACACCCACGATCACAAACCAATGATTCAAAATTCAAAATGGGCGCCTCCAATTCTGTCAACCGTAACTCCTGGACTCTGCATGGCCCGTGGTACGTTTTCCCATTATCCAATTTCCCATAAAAGCCTTCTATCGCTCATCCCCATCTCCCTCTCCCATTCTTCACCCTCTTCCTCTCGCTTTCATTGACTGACCTCCCAGTTCCGCCCGCGTAATCGTCTGGAACTACATCCACTTCATGGGCCACCCCCCAAAGACACTACACCAAGACCAGTGTCCCGAACACGATCTCATCCTCAAAGCACACTGCTGCACCGACCACACCTGCCACCCGAACCAGATCTGGGACGGTGACTTCAAGAACTACAGCTGGGATAACTGGGACGGCATGGGGGATCCGACATTGGGGACCCCACTGGAGAATATCGGCGGTGTGCAATGGAGTTGGACGTGTAATGCGATTTTTAAGGGGGTGGCGGGGGGTGGCGGATATCTTGAAGCGGTGCCGGCGAAAAGGTGGGAGAGGAGGAGAGGAATGGCGGGTTTAAGGAAAGGGGAGATGGTTGTGGTGGTTAATGAGACGGTTGTGGGATAAATCTGATTCCTTCTCTGATTTGAAAAAAAAAATCAGGTTCGAATTGCGCCAGTTTGGTATTGTTGGGCATCTGGCGCTGGATATCTCACTCACAAGTCTTTGGAAAGATGTTATGGCTTGTGGAAGGTCTATTCTAATATCCAAGTTGTCCTCACTAAGTACTCCAAGTCAATATCTACTTCAATACATTTAGACTCCCGCGTATTCGAGTGAACAATTCTGTATTACTGATCATGCTGTGTTTCCAGGACTTCCCTCTCTTTGCCATCTTCAATCCACAACTGCCAGTCTGGGACTATATCATGACCATGAAGAATCCCACAAAATATAGGTCTCCTTCTCAAGGGTAGATCAACCCTCTAGGGAACCAGCTGGAATAACAGCACATTCCCAATGATGTTATTTTGACACCGAGTCCGATGGTTCTTATGCGGAACAGTGTTTTTCGTCACCGTTCCGTTCGCTGAGTCTTTAGGTTTTGAACTACGGTCGGTAAAGAAAAATTGGAAATATGATCGCCGACCATTGACTTGACACAATTTCCCAGTTTTAATGGGCACAGCAAGTGCAATGATACAAGGTGTTGTGAGCTACAATAATATATGTCGAACTTGTTGCACTACACTACTTGAAAGAGACTGAGACCACAGGTAGAAAAGTTTACGGGTATTGTTTCTTTAGTTCTAGGAAAGGACTTTGGGATTTAAGGTCCTCTCTTTCCGCAAAGAGGAGTTTTAATGGAATGCTCTGAAGTTGGAGGATGGTAAGCGTGATCTATGCCAAAAAAATCAGGGACGGTTATGTACCGAGTTTATACCTATGTACAAAGAAGCTGCATTGGCAGAAAAATTGAACAGAGCAAGGTATACATAATGTAGATTGCCAACCTCGAATTTAGTATACTAAATACATAAGTCCTACAACTTTCTACATGGAGACAGGTGAAAGATTTATGTCATGACACCACCTTTGCCCTGCTCCCCTTCCCTAGAGACGTCTGCGTCCTTGTCAAGGACAATGCAGCGACGGCGGGCGTCGAGGAACATCATGAATTGAGCGTAGGTTTCCGGTGCAACTTTGATGTTGCGTTTGACTTCAAAGGTATAGTCTGTTGTGGTTAGCATTATCTCTAGTCCAATGTTGCAAATTGGAGAAGGGGCTTGGGGGCTGGGAGTGCATAGAATACGTACTAAAGACACCCGTAGCTTTCGTCTCCCCCTCATGTTCCACACTCTTGACTTTACTATCCACCCTTACTTGAACTCTGCTATACCCTTCTCTACTCAGCTTTCGATCTCGTAGTCCTTTACCAGTTTCACTGCCTCTAGCGTCCTCATCAAGCAGTGGGGAATCCGTGTATGCCACCGTAGCCGTTAGATACAGCACCGAGCCTACCGGCACGGGATTCTCAAAAGTTGAAGGATCGAGAGCAATGAATGTGGGACGGGTGTGAGACATGCTGCTCGCGCATGTAAAGGCGAGCTCAAAGGTGGATTTGAGGAGGAAGCCACCGAAAATCATGAAGTTATGTCGATTACGACTGTTTCTCAGTTAATAGAAAGATCAAGCAGAATTCAAAAGAAGCATCTTACTATTGAGGTTGCATAATTTGTACGCTCTGTATCTGGGTACTAGCCATGCTCAAAACGTTATCAGGTTTACGAAGTATGTCGTTCGGATCATGCCAGGCAACGGATTGTTGCCATAGGGCGTGTATGAGATCTGATTCTTCGTCATTGGGGGTTTGCTTTCGTAACGCTAACTTCGAGGCTGCTTTCTTTCGGTTGTAGGCTATTTGGCCTTGGTTGAAGATGCGTTTTTCTTCCTCATTGGTAGGGCTGAGAGGACTGATCGCTACAGCCTGTTTGGTGGTTGGGTCGAGGGAGACCTAGAAAGAGATTATAGAGGATCCCTTTGGAGAGGTGTAGAATTTAGAATTACCATGGTAAATGCACAAGTCATAAGCACATCCTCTTCCTTCACGGTCTGCCCTTCTACAGGAGCCTTGGCAACCTGTAGAGATATCTCCATACTACTTCTCCCAGTGGCAAAGGTAACCCGTCCACTCAGTTCTAAATCACAAATTTCATTCAAAGGGCGCTTAAGCGTTATCCTGTCCACAGCTGCTGTCACGGTCATGACTGCATCTCCCGTATGCTTGTAAGCAACCACTCCGGCAAGGGCATCGAGATCCATGAAAAGCGTTCCGAGTCTGATGTGACCTGACGCGTT
The DNA here is from genome assembly GCA_001414415.1 of Hymenoscyphus repandus. Classification (NCBI taxonomy): domain Eukaryota; kingdom Fungi; phylum Ascomycota; class Leotiomycetes; order Helotiales; family Helotiaceae; genus Hymenoscyphus; species Hymenoscyphus repandus. The sequence goes on along the minus strand of LLCE01000057.1, from coordinate 42,701 downwards.
TATATAGGAATCTAATAGCCATGGATCACGAGCTAACGGGAGGATCTATGACTTAATCAATTCTATGTCGAAAAGGTGCAAATGTCGATCATGTGACTAACCAGTCTATGATAGCTATCTGACATTGTCTTTGGTGTCAGATCGCGCGCGGGTTTCTCGCTTTGGCCTGGTGGTGATGGCAAAGTCTTTGCATTCTGTTGTGCTTTGAGTGCTTCAATGAATGGCATGCGTGTTCGCATAGCTGTGAGCTCGCCGTAGACTCCGTCTGTCTGGCATCGTGGACCGGCTGAGAAAGCTCTTGTATAGCGGAGTGCTCCTCGGAAAGCGCCTTGGAGGCCTAGGGCGCATCGCGATGCATATTGAAGAGGTTTTGACATGGTGTTGTACTCTCAAAGTTCAGCCTTATGGAGATGAGGAATACTGAGTCCAGGGGCTAGATCAATTGGGGGCGGTAGCCTCAAACTCTTTGTGGCCACATCAATTTGAGAACAATTTAAGCCCAGGGCTGTGCAATTGACTCTGTGTTCAGAATTGTGTTACCGACCATGTCGGTATTTTCCACACAGATTTTGGTTTTTCTGATAATCACTGATAGTTTCCGATGGCCGGGAGACTTCGTACCTCGGAAGTCGACGAGAGTGTGAATTTGCTTGAGTATATCGAGACTTCACTAGGTCTTCGGAGCTATCCGAGAATACTCAGTGGTAGTTCCCTTTAAAAGGTTATATTTTCGGATCACACCCGTCACAGATACCACCAAAGGATAGTGATATCTCTGAAAGCAGCTTGCTCGTCGTCCAGTGAAGACTTAACCCAACATTTTATCTTGAGAGTCCTTACAATTGTCGGCACAACAACATCTTCAGCCTGAAACGTAACAGGAGCGTATACAAAAGTGTCCCAGTTTCTGTTTCCAGTCGAATTGAAAGATATTCAATTTGTTAAGATGAGAATAAATCACGTGGGTAGTGGCCACAGTGCATCACGTGTCAAGATAGGCTAAGTAATATGGGTGTCTAAAAATAGTTAAGGTTGATTTCATCTGAAGATTATCATAAACAACCAACAAAAGGATGAATTGAGCAAAAGCCATGCTTCATCTGTGCTTTGAGATGGCCGTTAGACCTAAACATGAGAAACGATAGATGATTTGTTCCGACCAGTGGTTCTCGTCAGAAATCCTATGAGATGAAGTTTTCAACGATCTCATGTCCATCCGCGGCTCGTCATGATACAGCTCATGCTTCAAACAAGCCGATCCAGGTTTGAGCACCACACCCTCGTCGGAAGTGACAACTTAGGGCCGAAACACCAGGTATCTGCTACAGTTATGACGATCTCATACAGTGGGGTGCTCGAGTATCACAAGTACTGTTACAAAGCCGTTGAAGTTTAGAGAGCCTCAAGAAGGCAAACGCATCTATCCTTAGAATTCAAGGCGATTCAGATGAACAATGTCACTTCGAGGTGAGGCCTTTAGTTGAACATGTTACGCCACATATGTCCGTAGAAGCATGAAGAGTCGGTGACCGTAGCGTAGACGAAGCATTTGAAAATGATAATTATGGAAACATCTGATTCGGATCCAAGCCAGCCCGCCATGAAAACTGTGAGTAATGACCGCAGCAACATGACGGATTGGCCATTCGTATTTTGTCTTACATACACACAAGCTTTCTGGAGACGCGTGCGTGTCGCCCTTTTGGCGAGCAATTTGATAGGGACTCGAGCTTTCTCGCTCGTGGCCACCCAAATGGATATCCAAAGGAGGCTGTGCAAGACCAAGAGGAAATTAATCTCTTCGCAGGCCAAGACGCAAGCTGTTACAGCATGCCCGCTCTATCCCAGCCTTCACACTGAGCTCACAAACTTGGGAACTTGAGTTGTTGATTATCTTCTTCAGATGGATGGAATCACAATTCTAGAGTTTTATAAGGTTCAAGGTCTGCACGATGATGCTATCAAAGGAAAAACGGGGGGTCGAGAGCCAAGATTCAATACTGCACGCCTATCGTATTGTTGCACCCGGTGCAATCTGGTGATTATGGCACGCATAGCCGGCTATTGTGTCCAAGATCCATCTGACTAAGGCTTCCGGAATGTAAGCATAAAGAGGCTCGAGGGGAAACCTGAGAAGTACGAGCAATTTTAATCAATCCACGGAAGGATTATTGTCGTATAAGATGGAGTTCGAAATGGTTACCGTGACGTTGCCTCGTACTCGTTGGTTCGTACGGTTACTACGATCGCTCAGTACGCAGTAAGTCAAATTCAGGGGTAGTTTTGATATTGGTCGACTGGACTCAACTCGACTCAACTCGACTCAACTCGACTCAACTCGACTTAACTTGACTTAACTCGACTTAACTCGACTCAACTGGGGGGATAAGATGTGCTTTGGATTACAAAGAAACAAAGATTCACAGGCTAATACTGTAACTCTTTGAGAGATGTACTTGTAGAGCACTTGTAGAGCACTTGTAGAGCACTTGTAGAGCACTTGTAGAGCACTTGTAGAAAAGAACGGTGTGAGCATTGAGACAAGTTGCAGTTATTATCCCAATGTTCAGGCGAAGTCGACGAGGTATTTGTGATTATGTGGTGGCAGGGCGGTGCTGAATGTCTGGCTGACAACAGCTGGAATCATGTCTCAGCCAATCACCAGCCAACAAAGGGAGCCACTCCTCTAGCCACACCCCTACAGTTACCAAAACCGGCATTGCTGTTTACCGTTTGGCCACCGTAGTTAGCCTTTTGTTGGTCCCTTGCACTATCGCTAATCCCGTAACTCTGCTGCTTGCACACTCCTGCCTCCACACTCTCTCCCTGCGCCGCTTTCCTCCCTTTGATCCCTTCTTCCCCCAAGTCTTTCTCACCCTGATCTCTCCAACACCCACTCCATAACCACAACATCTACATCTCAATCTAACAATCCTCCTCGACGTCGATCTCTCTCGTTCACGACTCGACTTCGATTCCATCCTCTCCTCTTTTCTCCCATCTCGCAGCATTCCTTCGTTTGTGAGCTGGAACCCTCACCTCTCCTGCGAATCCGAATTCCTGTCGTTCCAGCTGCCCCCTCGTTACCTCATCTCGTCATTCATCACTGCTAGGCTTTGACGTCGAAAGACTCGTGGTTTCGCTTTCACGACCCGCATCACGACTTCTCGAATTGTAATAACCATCGTGGAAGCATCTTACTCGGTCGGACAGATTTGTTTGGAGGAAAAAGCTGCATCGATCAGCCCTGGGAACGACGTTGCTCCGTTATTCATAAATCGGAAGAAGCGGGAACAGCCAAATCTATTTATCATCGCCGCGACGGCACCCGTCGACATACATTCGTCATCATGCGTTCCTCACTATTACTTTCACCCTTTGTCTTCGTGACATCTTTCCTTTCTCTTCTCTCCGGCACGGCCGCCATCCGTTTAATCGAATCCAAATCCCTCAACTCCTGCCAAGACAACTCCAGCTTTACCGCAAGTCTTTTCAATGTCGTCTTCACACCCGACAACCGCACATTCACCTTTGATATCGTCGGTGTCTCTTCCATTCAAGGCAATGTTACTTTCGGTATTGAGGTCGCCGCATATGGGTACAAGATTCTCACCAAGAACATCGATCCATGTACCGTTAAGGACATGACCGGAATGTGTCCAATGGCTACCGGACAACTCGACATCAACTCTAACATCCAACTCGACCAGGACGTCATTAACCAGATCCCAGGCATTGCGTACGGAGTTCCCGATCTCGATGCGAACGTCAAGATCCACATCAACACGACAGCGAACCCTTTGGTTAGTCTGGCTTGTGTGGAGGCTGATTTGTCCAACGGACAGACTGTTGATCAGAAGGGTGTCGGATGGACAACAGCGGTTATTGCAGGTGCTGCTTTGGTTGCGTCTGCCGTCACTTCTGGTCTCGGACATTCCAACACTGCGGCTCACGTCGCAGCAAATGCGTTGTCGCTTTTCGGGTATTTCCAGGCTCAAGCCATTGTTGGAATGACCGCGGTGTCTCTGCCTCCGATCGTGCAATCATGGACGCAGAACTTCGACTGGACGATGGGTATCATCCAGGTCGATTTCATGCAGAAGATCGCAACCTGGTATCAGAAGTCTACTGGTGGAACTCCCGCTACGCTACTCAACACCCTTACTACTACTTCAGTCCAAGTCGAGAAGCGATCCGTTGGACAACTTGCGAAAAGGACTGTGGATCAAACAATCAAATTGCTTGTCCGCGCTCACGAGATCCACACTAGAAGCAACAACGCTGCCGAGACCGTGAGCAACACCGCCATTGTCCGAGGAATCAAGCGTGTGGCTTTCAGGGCCGGAATAGAAGCCACCAACATCTTCTTGACTGGTCTGGCTTTCTTCTGTATCTTCATCGTCTTCACAATCATCTTTGTGGCATTGTTCAAGGGTATCTGCGAGCTCGCAGTCAAGATGAAGTGGATGAAGAGCGACAAGTTCTTGGATTTCCGCAATGGATGGTTCACCGTCCTCAAGGGTATCATGTTCAGAATGGTCCTCATCGGTTTCCCACAAATGACCATTCTCTGTTTGTGGGAGTTCACCCAACGCGATTCTCCTGCTGAAGTCGTCCTTGCTATCTTTTTCTTCTTCGGCATGACTGGAACTCTTGCATGGGCTGCCATGAAGGTTATTCGCATCGCGAAACGATCGGTTGAGATGCACAAGAACCCAGCATATATCCTCTACTCCGACCCAGCAGCACTCAACAAATGGGGATTTTTGTACGTCCAATTCAGAGCCACCGCTTATTACTTCATTCTCCCGGTTTTGGTGTACATCCTCGTCAAGGGTATGTTCATTGCTTTCGGCCAGGGTGCCGGAACCGTCCAGGCTATTGCTCTGCTCCTCATCGAAGCCGCTGCGTTGATCGGTGCTAGTGTCATTCGACCATGGATGGACAAGAGCACCAACACCTTCAACATTGCGATTTGCGCCATCAACTTCTTGAACACCATCTTCCTTCTGGTCTTCACCGAGGTTTTCAATCAACCAGGCATAGTGACTGGTGTCATGGGTGTCATCTTCTTCATTGTGAATGCTGCTTTCTCCTTGGTCCTTCTCATCCTTGTCTTGATCGCAACAGTCTACGCTTTCATCCGAAAGAACCCAGATACTCGATACCAACCAATGAGCGATGATCGTGCCTCTTTCATCAAGTCTCAAACTCAATTGACAACGGAGCTTGACGCACTTGGGGCCACTGCTCGTGGTGACACTAAGGGAGGATACAAGCACAACCTTGATCTCGATGATGACAACGAGTCTTGGTCGTCTGACTCTATGAGACACCCAGCAAACATGCCGCTTCCACCATCCACAGCGAACTCCGGTGCTCAATACCAGGAACCTCCTCGCTCTCCTATCGACCCTTCAGTACCACTTTTCCCCGCCGGTAGCCGAGGTGCGCCTCCAAATTACCAGGACAGATCAGCCAATGTCTCACCTGCACCAGCAGCACCATATCGAGACAACAACTCGACATCCAATCTATCTCAGGGGTATAGATCGCAAAACAATGCGAGCCCAGCAGGATTCAGGAACCAGAATAATGCAAGGTAAGGTGCTTTTACTCTTCCTATGATATCGGTGACTAACGAATTATAGTCCATGGCAACGGGGAGCTGGTTATGACCATTAATGATGGAGCTTAATAGGCGTTGTCTTTCGTCGACATATATCGTCGACAAATAGGGAGTTGGTGTTATCTGCTTTTACATTGCATCATCTTCCTTGCAGCAGCACCAATATTCGGCAGCTGGCTGTGCGTGGAATTGAAGCGTCTTACAGCATGGGGATGGATGATTGTTTGGATTATTCCTGTACAAAGTCGCGGTTTGGAGGGAGAAGAGAAACTACATAGGCTTTCTAGAAACGAGAGCTTTCAATACAGGCACTTGTTTGTCTTCTGGAAACGGGATCACAGCCCGGCACTACTTTACTTTGTCTGGAATTGGAGATAGGCTTGAAAGTGGGGTTTTAGGGAAAGAAAGCGTGGCCGTATAACTCGGTTTTGTTACGTACATAATCACTTCGTCTGGCATGGTCTGCTAAAGAAAAGAAAAGAGCTAATTACTTCAATGTTTGCGTTTGGCTGCCGAGAAAGCAGAAAAAGATTTCCGAGGGTTGAGAGTGCAAGGCTGAATTGAGATGTATGATACAGGTAGATAGTTTGAACACTTTTTATTTGCGACGTGCGATCCATAATTTGTTTCTGACTCCTTGTGAATGGTTTTGTTCCCTTCCATTCAGAGTTCGTCGTGAATTCGTCCTCGGCCCGGTTAATGTAGTATTATTTCCACCGATATAGCGGATAACCGTTGCTTCTCGCCTGGGTAGTTTTTGAAGTTTCTAGGAATTTTTGCGTGTATTTATATATTGAATATAATCATCCTCTGAATTACGAAACTAGTAGGGCTAAAATAGCCAGAAAAGTCCTCGAAGATTAGGATCCTTAGCCTCGTGGAAAGGGGGATTTTACTCATTGTCCAATGGCTTTCTTAATAGAATGACTTCTAAGTGCTAAGGAGATTTTTCATATTCTGTGGTTGAGATTGGGAGGGATGGAAGGAAAGTTTGTAGGAGGGGTCTGCTTTGATGTGTTGGTGGTGAAGTATGGTTGGTCTTTTTGTGGGTTAATATTTTTGGTGGCTAGAGGGTTGAGTCTGTGATTCTATGGTGAAGGGAGCAAGAGATGAGTAGAGAGAGCTTTATGCTCGATCTTCCCACATGCTCCATGTGTACCCGAGCTGAGGCAGAGAAATGAGCAGATTAATAGATATCTTATAGGCCTTTCCAGCTACCAGAAGTGCTTCAGTGGACAATTTCTACTTGTTTGAGAACGGGATATCCCTCTCAGACACTTGTCTTTTAGATTCGAATGAAAGCTGGGATTAGGGGGTGTGTATACCGAACAATTCAGTTCACGTCTGGCTGTGTGGGAAAGGATGATCTGTAGTGGATCAAGAGGAGTTTTATTAGCTTTACCTAGATAGACACTAGAGTTTGAAGTGCATTCCCAACAGGTGTTTTGAGAATCCGGAATGGAAGTGTGTATAGCTTCCAGACAGTAGCTCATCTAGACTTAAATGCCCTCTAAGTGTTACAAGTATGAGTATCTGTTCAGATGAGGGAAATCATTTTGGGACAGCGCAACTTTACTAGAGAGACGATATATAGCAAAGCCAAACCCTCTCTTCCGAGCTATACTCGTTGACTCCCATTGCTCTGGGCTACCGAAGGATTTCTAAGGATTAAAAGAGAGCTGCATTGATACGGTGTTGTTCAGATCGTCTAGACCTTTCCTGTTCGTGTTTACTATGTGCACAGGGTCCTTGGATATAGATTTGATAATAATACTTCTGATGTGTGGTAGAATAGATGTCTATTATCTGAACCATTTATGATTCTATTACGGCCTCGTGGCTCCTCCTTTACACTTGCCTTCTCTATGTTCTCTAAATCTATATATGTATTTATATCGTCTTGAGATCTCACCACATCGCTAAAATGCTAATAAAATACCCAAAATACCCATTTAACGCGAAGTCCATCCAATGCACGCCATCTAGAAGCTAAATAGCCCACTCCTCTTTTTCCCGAAAGGATAAACAAAAAAAGCGCTCATGAACAGTCCAACTGTAATGCCCACAGCAACCTGCACCATGCTAACACCAACATTAAACAACGGATTACTTGTCCCCATCCCCCCACTTGTCTCAACATTAATCGTATTCACAACCGTCGCGTTCAACTTACTCGTGCCATTCGTATACGTTGTAGAATTCGTAATCTGATCCGCGCTGCTAATCCCAGCCAACAAACTTCCTGCGGCAGCAAGACCAGAGGGGACCTGCACGAAGATGGCTGGTAGTATTGCAGCTGCTGCGACGCCGTGACGGATCCGCGAGTAGAGGTTACCTAGGACGCCGATAGCGAGGGCACCGAATGCGTTGGCAATTGGGGCACCTGTGGTGGGGAATTTGAGCGCCGCGAAGAAATTTACGATGTAGCCGGTCATGGAGATGAGGAGCATGATGGGAATTTGTTTCCATTTTGCTTGGTTTATGACGCAGAGGGAGAGGGTGAAGAGAGGGACGAAGATCCTGGAAAAGGTGTTGATATATAGTTCATGTAGGATGTGGAAGAGGAAGGGGACTAACCATTTCATGTAGCTGCCTAAGGGGGCTTGGCATGTTGTTGCAGAAGACGCATTCCCGTCAACAGCGCCATAGATCCACGTCCCAATCGTGATACCAAAACCAAGGAAGAGTGAGTAGATAAGAGCGTACACCATTCGTACAGCACCAGCAACCATCGACTTCGATTGCATCTCAAGCGAGGCACAGAGAACCATGTAACCAGGTAGAATAAGAGCGATAGAAGACTGAGCTAATGCAGAGAAGCAGAAAAGGTTGCCTCCTCGGATCGAACCGAAAGCTCGCGCAAGGAAAGATGTTGAGACTGTGGCGAACATTTCGAAGACGTTGCTGAAGGAGTCGGATTTGGGTTCCATGATTATCTTGATGAAGCCGAGGTAGGCGCCGAGGATGAAGGCGATTGGCATGTCGATATAACGAGCTTCGAATGCTGTGAAAAAATTAGTGATTGGATGTGATTTCAACATGGAATAAGTCCTCAGAGGGATATTATAGAACGTACCAAAAGGTCCAACGGTCGCGCTCGCAATGCCATATACCAAGATAAGTAGCCACTTGTTATGTTTGGCCTTCTTCTTCATAACATCATCCAGCCTTTGAATAGCTTCCTCCACACCAATGACATCATGAATGACCTCCTTATAAATTTCATGAATATCTTTTAACTTCCCAAGATCCACGTTTTGATTTGCTTTGATCAGCTGAACGTCCGTGGTGTGGGTAGTAGGATCCGCGAACGAAACAATCATACAACCAGGAATATACAGAGACTGTACATCGATTTCCAGCACCCGAGCACTCATCTTGAGGTATTCTTCAAGTCGATGGGTGGGCGCTCCATATACCATGAGAGCTCGACACATCTTCAAGAGGTACTTTTGTCGACTAAGGATGTCTGCGATGTGGACGATGACTTTGATCTCGTCTTCAAGTCTCGGCTTCATGCCGAGTTTGTTCATGAATTTCGAACTATTTGCTCGCTTGCCTGGACCTGGCCGCTTTGGCTTCGTCGATCCAGATCCGCTGGCTCCAGGGGTGTTTGCTAGAATAGCAGAGGCTTCAATCAGACCAGCCAGCGTGTCTTGAGATTGATTACGCGAGTTATACCATTTCACTGATTTCGTCTTCGGTGTATTGAGCCCTGATGAGCCGAGCGATTCTGTCTCGTTACTATTTCGACGAGAGGTTGCCGCAGAAGCTGGACCACTGGCAAGACCAGGTGGGGGATTGTAGAGCTTTAAGAGCGAGGACAGGACTCCTCCACGGTACTTTTCTGGTCTAGGAACGTACTCACTAAAGTGCTGGTCTTCAGTTGGAGTGACATGTCCGGATCGTTGTCCTGGTGGTTCCATGTATACATGCCGTCCTGCTTTCCTGGTATGTGCCCTGACTAACTTGTGTGCTTCTGAGGTAGTCGAGTTCTGCTTTTCACCATGGCTCCCTTCTTCTTGGTCACTATCATCAAGCATCACTCCATCATATGACCGAGAGTTGTTCATATCCACTAGTGGAATGTCATCGATCCTGACAGGGTAATTTCCGACCCTCCGAGGAGAATATTGTTCTTCTTCGTCCTCTTCTAAGCTGGATCTCCTTGATGACGGGGCAGACACTAAGCGAGCATTTCTCTGTGCTCGCTCTTGGGCTGCTAGTGCTGAATATGCCTTTTCATTTTCTGCGTTTTCAATGCTGGAGTGTCTCAAGAGGCTTGGCCTAACTGCATGAGGAGCTGGGTCGGCAAACGGATTTTCACTTTCTTTCTTTGGTGAATGTCTCATAAGACTGCTAACACTGCTGTTCCTCGAGTGAGCTGGACTGAGTTTGGTCTGTTTAGGTGCCGTTATGATGGTGATTGGGGGTGATTGGGATCTGTCTCGTAGAGGGAAACTTGAACGTCGATTTGCAGCATCATTTGCCTCGCTTGTGCTGTTGAAACGGACTCTTCCTCTGTGTTTCTGTTGTTGTGCAGTCGATGGACTTGTGGGCCGGCTTGGATTAGCACTTGAATCTCCACTCAATGTTGAAAGCTCGCTGTATCCTCGCTGGTGATGAGATCCCGCTTCACGAATAGGAAGATGCTCAGTGGACATCGTGAGGCTGATCAATTGGCAAAAGTGTCTTTGGTGAGGTATAACCTGATCGAAAGCTGCAGAAAAAATCTGTATAATCTGCTGGACTTACGAGAAGAGAGCCAGGGAGACTCTTTCAACTCCGTAAGTTCTGCCAGGTGGTCAAGGCATAAGCTATTTAGGAGTTAGAACATAACCACCAGCGATTTCAGAGGTCGTACCTGGTGAATCAAACTAATTGGTCTTGTCAATACAATGTTAAGAGAATCCAAATGGTGGCTAAAGATAGGTAATCGTTTGAACACAAGGGTAGAGACTTGTTGTTGTCTTCTTGGAGGGGCAAGACTGGTGGTGGGGCAGCTCAGCGGTAGGACTCGGCTTATCTTATCGTGTAATAAAAAGCTCTTAAATTCTCCTTTGCCACCAACAACGAAAAGCTCGAAGAAAGCAGGGGGTATAAAACGTAGATGTTAGGTATGAGATGTGGCTTGCTGAGCATATGAAAGGTAAGTGAAAGTAAGTAGTGACTCGTACAGTACACCAAGCTATAAAAGACGCATAGCCGACGGAGTGCTAACAAGGGGAACGGTGAAGAAGGAAAATTGATAGATAGCGCTACTGATGATCCGTGTATTTGTTGCTGGGGTTGTATTAGAACTAGTGGTTTCTGGCAGGGTAGCCCTTTTGGGGAATATTCAGGCACGAACGGTTGAACGGATCAGACCAGGACAAGGAGAGCTAGCGTCGCCACTTTGCCATGAAAACAATCGAAGGAGGCACGCAATCAAAGTCCCATATATAATCCGGGACGCCGACACTCCCAAGCCAACCATTGATGCACAGTTCAGGTCCAACACTAGGAGTCTCGTATCAGATGCCGTGTGCTAGTGGAGCCTCTTCGTTGCTAGCCTTTGCTTTGGCAGTCATGGTGCTGTTGCAGTACGTGTCCGCTTTGCATCGTTATGCTACCACTTCTATCAGCTTCGATGGCACATAGCGCTTTTGACTATCAAGTTCTCCATATAAAGTCGAAAGAGAGAGGTTGCTAATTGGAGTTGCAGTCATCATCCTAACTCCGAGTCTTTTGACGCCGTGTAATCAGTTCACTCTAGTTGTGTCTAGACTCTAAGCACGAACTGGAGCTATGGTGTCAGAGAGTAAAACGCGGACCGTTTACACCTTGTCGGCTTTGTTCATAGAGATAGTCTTGATAGAGATTGGCAACTGAGCCTAAAATTACTGGGTATCGTGAGGGTCAGGCAGGAAGGGAGTCGAGGGACGGAAATTGAGGCACGTCCGGTTGTATTGAGAGTCAAGCTACTCAGCTTTTCTAAAGACAATAGGTTGAGGTGAAAGTCACCCCATCCACATGAGCTTTGCGGATGTCATGGAGAAGTTGGAGCTCCGTCATGCTCCATCGACCAGTGCAGTCACGCTGCTCCGCTCTCCTCCCCACAGCTGAAATCGAGATTCAACGGAATCGTGCTCGAGCGAGAGATAGTCTTTCACTAAGGACTCAAACTTCGAAGAGACGGGGGGAGAGCGGTGTGGCATCGTCCGAGATATCGTTGCGGTGTGTTTTTGATATTGTTGTGGTGAACAGAGCAGGTGTGAGGTTGCAGTTGTGTGCATTGACGAGTCATTTCGCCGCTCAACAGCCATCGCTCATTTCTCGGCATCCCGGAGCCTCTCATTTTCTCTTCAGATACAAAATTCTCAAGGTCACGCAATTCGCCATCAGATCGATCATCCATTACCACGTTTTCTCACCAAACCGTACTCATTGAGTATGCATGCGGCGACGACAAATGTGTTAAACTTTTGCGTTGGAGGCTTTCATAACTTTCTTTGGTCTCTCGGTCACTCTTCGGTCGCCGTACTCCCTCTTGCGTTGTGTTGAGCCTGCTCGTCTTTCCTTCAAAGAAATTTATGACAGAGGTGGCGTAGGTTCTGTCTCTCTGGGTAGCGGAGGGCTTCAACTCTATGAGATTATGATGCTTGTCTCTCTTCCTCCTTGACATGTGATATGGATTTGGCATGCCGGAGCTAGAGAGGATTTTCATGTGGTCCCACAAATTTGGACCACAATATAAAATTCCAGAACACTTCGACATCAACAACAGCCTTATCTGTTAACGCCATGGAAGTTATTTTTGTCTCAGCGCCAATGCGTTGATCGGACACTTTTTCTCGGCAAACCTGCCAACAATTTTACATCCCTCCATACAGCCGCTCGTCAATGGCTCAAATGTTCCAAGGAACTTGTTCCGCCAACCTAGTATATTCCACTTTTGTCTCTTGTGATCATTCTAAATTACTCCTTACAGTTTGCCAGGGGTTTCATTTATCAAAGGGGTTGCTCAAAAGGGGATTCCGAAAATTGCGAAGGAAAGCCACTCTTTTTGGATCTGGATGCCCAAAGTGGATAGTGTTGGGCGCCACCATTACGGAACCTTTAAGTTCTACCGAGAGCCTGGCAAAGGTTATTAAGCTCAAGCCCCCGTGCAACTGGGGGTGTCTATTGTACATGGCATTTGGTGTTTGTCCGGATGGGCAACCGCTATCTAAGCGTAATATGATGGAAAGATCTCCGTTCCCTGCCTCTATTCTTCTAGTCTCTTCGTTGTTCTTTTTACTCTCAATCGGTTGTGATAGAGAAAGCAAGACGAGTCCTATTGGATGCAATAGATCAAAACCTCCGTTCGTATAACTACTCGTGCTATGAGTATGACATGTTTTGATAGTAGGGCGTGCTGTCATCTTGCCGGAGGAGTGTCGTCCTAATCTGTTGATTTATCGCAGGCGGTTACGCACGTGATAGCCCTCGAGCCTGAAGCTCTCTTCTCGCTCTCTTACCACTTCTGATCATGTACGCTACTTGTCAAAATATCCAGTACCACTAGAGCGCCGATTTTCACATACATTTCAACCCAATCTAATAAGTCTGATTGATGATGATTGGATCGAGGGGTCACTGGTAAGATGAATGCTCTCATAATGTTCATGCAATTCCGATATTCTACATTCATAGGCACATGTGTAGAGATAGGTCATCAAAAGTCTTAGAGAATTTTTGGTTCTTAATCTCATAAGCACCCTCTACCCGCTCAACGAAACAACTTCTATTATATTTACAACTAAAACACTTGACCGTCCGCTCTATTCTCTGTCGGCTAATTTTCATCTCCTTCTTTCTACCAATGGGCCGAGGGAAAAGGCTAGACTATAGAGCAGCAGACACAAATAAATAGTAAATGTATGATCAACTTTACTTATATAGTCATCTATCAACTGCTTTGGCGGAACATGGATAATCCGACGGATTCATCATCTAGTCATAAGACGGAAAATGAACTGCGAAGAAGTGGCAAGGTTTTGGGGTTTGGTCATTGGGGTTGTTACTGTGAATAGACCTAGAATATGGCCAAAGTCCATCACTATGCAATGTGCAATTCGAGAGACCTGAGGTTGTAAAGCAGAACAGAGGAGATTTGTGGGGCACTGTTCACTACTGTTGAAATGCCCATTTTTTGGGCGGTTTCACTTGCAGCTTGTGATATCCTGAGTGTAGATGACTCTGATGTCTGGACTAGCCAAATGTCGAAAATGTGCGAGGCAGAAGAGTTGCTGCAGTTGTAGTAGAGTATAATTAAGACAAGAAAAAACCGCGATACAGAATAATGTGGCATTCACTAGCGTTTCCTGTAACAATTTCTTGGGCCTTGCTTGTAATCTCTTTATGCAAATTGTAGAAGTGATTGAACAATACAGCATTCACTAAACAAAAGTCTAAAAGGTTTTACTACCAGAAGGAGCCATCCTAGCTGGTCTTCACGTCATCAAATGATCTGTACAAATTTAGGTATACTACTATTGAACTCGAGAGAAAGGGTAAACTCACTCTTTCCTCCAAGCTATCTTCGAGGGGCGATGAATTATAGCCTACTAGAATCGATTGGTTTGCTTAGCTATGAGTACAGAAATTTACAGAAAACATCATCTGGTTCTTTGACTTGGGAGACAGGCTTATAATAGGTGCAAAATGCCCCTCTTTAAAATGGTCAGAGTATGCTAACATGTGTAGTAAAACCAAGCAAACGAGTGCTTTTAAAATATACCATTGGTCCTGCTGTTAGAATTGCTAACTTAAATACTCATGCTTCATTAGGCCAGAGTTCATCAGCCAATGTCCTCACCAGTTTCAACTTATTCACCATATCCTCCTTCTTCACGGCATTTCCATCACTGTGGCTCGCAAATCCACACTGAGGACTGATCCCTAGTCTTTTCATAGCCTCCTCCTTCGTCTCACCACTACCTTCAGCAAGAAGTCCAGCAGCCTGTGCCACACGCTTCTTCAACTCTTCAGTTGTTTCCATCTCGGAGAATTTAGAAGTTATCAATCCTAGAATCACATTCTTCTCTTTCGGTAATTCTTTCAGTGGCTCGAATCCACCAGCCCGAGCGGTGTCATACTCGAGGTAGTAAGTATCGACATTTAGATCGCGGAAGAGCTTGGTGGCAATAGCATCATAGGACCCTTCCGAAAAATGGCGGCTGCCAACAAAATTTCCTCGGCAGAGATGTACGCCTACATGCATATCCGCAGGACGATCACGAAGACAGTCATTGTAGAGTTTTATGTATTTGTCAAGGAGGGCAGAGGAATCTTCGTTGTCTTTCTGGAACCCTGCAAGCATTTTCTCGGAGCAAAAATCTGTGGTGAATATGTTAGCAATTAGAAGGTCTATGAAATTAGAGCCAAACAAACATGCGAGGTTTGGATCGTCAAATTGTGCATTTCGGAGTCCGTTGTCATATAGAATCTTCAGCTCTTCGCGATACGCAGCTGCAATATCTGCGAAGTATTCCTCATCGTTTGCATATACGCTCTCTGGATATGCCTTCCCTGATACGTAGCGCAGATGATACCAATTTGGTGCTGCTAGCGTAAGCTTTGCCTCTCGTTGTCGTTCTTTAGGAAGGAGGTTCTTCAAATGATTCCACTGGTCCACATATGTACTGCCTGCATGCTTGATTTTTCCCGTACAAATAACGGTCTCCCCTGGCTTGTGACCCGCCTCGAGAAATGCGCCAATGTCGGGAACATAGTTACGGAAGATTTCAACGTCTGGGTTTTGTATCTCTTCAAACCCATCTAGACCAGGAAAAAATGTTCCCCTAAAATTTTGTTACGATTTGAACAAAGGTGGGGACACTAGTCTTACCAAAACATATGTCTGGCATATTCCCCGTCTGTAATTGAACGTAGACCTAGATCAAGCTGAGTTTTGACGATGTCCTTTATAGCAGTCTCCTCGGCAGCTCTGAGTTCTTTTTCGAGTCCTTTCTGGCCATTGTCGATCTTATGTCGGATCTCCAGCAATTCATCAGGACGCAAGAGCGAGCCTATGTGCTCAGCCCTAAAGGGAGGTTGCTGATGGAGCTTGGGAGACATTCGAACAGGACTGGGGAAGAATGGAAAGGGTAACGTAGGTGTTGTGGTGATGATTTATAGCCTTCGTACCTGGCCGCTGAAAAACTAAAGATGAAGTTGCGAAGAAATCAAGGAGAAGAACTCTAAGGAGCAAAACAAAAGGTCTTCGAGTGACTGTCAGTGTGGGGTATTGGTGCCTTGAATTGATACGGCCGGCTCCATGAGTAATTGATGGATCATCATGCCCCTCATTACCCCCCTCCTTTTGCTAGACGCCACAGCGTCGGCAGCTAAGGCAGCCCCAATAAAACTGGGGAAGTGGCTTCATGGAGCGCTGTTTACCCATATTTAGTGATATCGAACTACCAATGCCTCAAATCAAGAAACAGTAAGCAGTCGGTCCAAGATTTCAGATATCAATAACATGTGGCATATTCTGATGCAATGCACTATTTACTTGGGTCTGTTGGAGTGTTGTTCATCTTGGTGTTGTACTTGTGGCAACATAGCCGGGGGAACCTCGCTTCGCAGGATCCCAGTTTCTAGGCATGGGACTGGACCGTGCAGAGAGCCCCTGCTCACCCCACTTAATCCCCCTGCACTTTGTTGTCAAAGCTCCGTCAGCTGGGACTGGAGTTGTCAATTACCTCCCTCCATATCGAGTGTGGTCGACAATGTTTCCTGCAATAGTATAGCAGGAAGCAGACATTAACCATAATTAATGTTGTAAGGCAAGGACGACTAGGGTGAGCTAGCGAAGCCTCTTTAACACCAGTGGTGCGTGCCCAATAGCACAACTTCTCATAATTGTACGCTACGTTTGGCACCATCCATCTTTACGCAAACTCATTTATTTAGCAGAGCCTCCTGCAAGGTGTCTGGTGAGTAATTGTCATTTTCAAAGTTGTTTTGCTGTATCTGTGTATTGTTTACTGACAAATGTAATAAACAGTGAGCCACTACCCGTCAGTGGAGTCATGGAAGCCTCCACCGATCCCACCAGAGTCTATCCCCCCAAAGCGCGGGCATCTGCAGATGATTCACAAGGAGATGTAACAATGAGATACGGAGGATCGCAGAAGGCACCTGGAATGCCGGAGACGATGTCTGCGGGTCCCAGGAACATCCGATCAGCAGAGACAGCCGTGGTAGGGCAGGATGCCAATATTTTTGACATGCTCAATTCCAATTCCAAATCTCCAGCTATTTCGAGCATCGAAACACTACCAAACGAGCTCCTTTCAAATATATTTGGCTATCTAGACATCGAAAAACCTTCGGAGTTAGCACTTCACGATGAGCCAACTTTTGAAGTAACACAATCTGAAACAAGAGACCTGAAAGCAACCGCAAATGTGTCAAAACGGTGGAGGAATTTGGTCATACCAGTACTCTTCAAGAACACTCGCTTTATTTCTCAAGACCCACGATCGCAGAGACCAATTTTGAACGAACAGATTGCACCTTTCTTCGATTTCGTCAAACGTCATTCATTGCGGCAGTTCATCACAAGCTTCACCCTCATCATCCTAGGGAGAAAGATTGCCAACAATTCTGATGGAGAGTACCGGTTGACAGGTTTCTCGACATTCTGGTACACTCTTTTCAAATTTATTGATCCTCTCGACCTCCTTATTGTTGCCCATCCAGCAGCTCTTGGCGCGCTTACTTCTTGCCATGTATTTCTCGAAGACGCGTGGAATTTTGATTGCCCATGCCACTATCTCCGTCTCCAAAAGCCCTCTATTTCATCAATCAAGTCCACTATCGAAAGCACTTCCGACCAAGAGCCTTCTAACGTAAGGAACACCGGGCTGTTCGTTGCCACTGCTCCAGATAATGCACCGGAATCTTGCTCCCACAATTCGAGTAATACTGTCCTTGCAGGACCAAGCGGAGCCTCGAACGCAATACCAGTCAATTCGGCTGATGAGAAACTCTTAGAACCGTGGGAGCTACCACGCGCCGACTCATCTACGATTTTTGAGGTCCACCCATGGACAGCACTTTTGCTCAACGAAGGCTCTTTTATGCGGGCTTATGCTACTTACGAGTTCTGGTTGAGACAAGCTCCTTCGGTAAGTATCTGTAGGTGTATAATTGCACGCCATGAAGATCTAATCATCACATAGATATTGGCGGACATGGTTGGAGCACATGAAACCGAGCATAGATCTTTCATCAGCCCCACCATTCGAGATATGTCTTATATCGGCATATTCCCAATGGAGAGACACTTTAGAGCTTTCGCCGAGAACCTCCCCAGGCTCGATAGACTCTATGTTCAGCTTGTTCCTAGAAACGGGATTTTGGACATACCAAGCAAGATGATACAAATCGAGACTGAAGACTTGTGGATGGAGCGGAATAGTTGCTATGCGTTGATCATGAGAGAACTTTTTAACTCTCCGCCATCCGACAATTATAAGCACCTCAGGGTTTTTGAGTCTGGAGATGCCGCAGATAGAGACTCGTGGCTTATGGCCGGTAAATTTGCCATTCTCCTGATCGTTCCGTACAAATATGTGTGCGGCGCTGATAAAGCATGCTAACCTACGTGATAGTGGAATTTGTTAAGCGATCAGAAGTGGTCAATGGCTGGAAGATTGTTGGTGACGGAATTTTCGTGAGAGACATGCCACCAGAGCCAAATGATAAGGAGAATGGGGATTTTGATTCGTCCTTGTCAGTAAACCAATGATTTGAAGCGGAATGACTGAAGTATGTGAAGCACTGACAAGCGGGGATAGCCAAGGTTCCCTCGTTCGATGGGCTTGGAATGGTACGGCTACGCTCCCTGTTTCTGCCCTTGCTTTGTACGAACAGCCTATGGGACCCATGACTTGATAGTAATTGAGTATTGCTGTGGTCGGTACGACCTGGTAGTGACTTGTTTGGAATATGTTGCTGAGGCCCAAGGGTGTAGATAAAAGTGTACAAATATGGTACGAGATGGATAAGTGACAGATGTTTTGCTTCTTGCCCTAGGGGTTTGGGAATTTGTTAAATTTGTCACATAAATCTTGCTTGAGCCTTTGACTTTGAGCAGGTTCTCTAATGAATGTAAGTTAAATGATAGTAGGGTACTCAGTGATGATCCGAAAGATGCTCGTAGGTCAATTATTGTTTCTTCCATTTCTGTGAATTTCTCCATGAGACTATGGATGATTACGAAATTCTGCACAGATGGTTGCTTTGCAAAGTCTTGCTTGTCACAACGGGCCTTTCTTTACCAGTCTAAAAATATATAATTCCAAGTCTCACTAGATTGAGCACGGTAGACACGTGATCACGTTCCGCCGACGATTGACCGACGCGATGCTAATCGCGACTTCAGCATCGACACATGAAATCTTGGAAGACTTATACGCCCACTCATCGTCGTTGATGGAGGAACGAGATATAATCGCGTTCTGCCCATAACAGTGTGCCCGGAATTTTCCCAAAATGTCTAAAAAGGCGCCGAAGGGCGAATACATCGAGACCGTATGACCTTCCCCACCCCCTAAAAAAAGCTTTCAACCTCACTAATACCATCACAGGACACAGGCAATAAAGTATCCCGTCGCTCCCAGATTATCGGCACAACAAACATCATACTTGGCGGTAAGACAGTCATCCAAGCTGAAGTCATCATCCGCGGTGACCTGCTGCGTACATATCCTTCCAGTAGCGGGGATGCAGGAAAGGGTGGGAATCCTGTTGCTGTTGCTATTGGGCGGTATTGTTTCTTCTCTCGCGGATGCGAGCTAAGACCACCTGGAAAGATGTATAAGGGGTATTATTCTCCCCATCTCTCCCCAATAGTATCATCTTACCTGACAGCGCTAGAACATTCTCCCATTACCCTCTCAAAATCGCCGACCACGTCTTCATTGGGCCATCCTCCATCATCGAAGCTGCACTCATCGGCTCGCACATCAGCATCGGCGCCAATTGTGTCATCGGAAAGTTCGCGATCATAAAGGATTTCGTAAGGGTGCTGGATGGGACGGTGGTCCCCCCGAATATGGTGATACCGAGTTTTTCTGTGGTTGCGGGGGTCCCTGGAAGGGTGGTAGGAGAGGTTAGTGAGGGTGAGGTAGATGGGTTTGATTTGAGGGAGACTTATAGGAGTATTGGGAATTGAAAGAGTTGGTGTAGAGAACTGGAAATAAAGCTCAGGTGATGTTAAGGAGATGGGGATTGGACCGTGAAGCGGTGAATATGATATCCGGCCAACATTCGAAATTATCGAAAAAGATGGCGACCTGAGTAAACTGACTGGTGCTGAAAGTAGAGTATGATCTAGGTTGACGAGTCGATATCACGTCAATAGACACCAAGAGAACGAACGATACCCCTTCTGCTACGATATCATTACTCAAGACTGACACCTGGTATGCGCGCTCGCAAAAATAAGCTTATGAAATGCTTACTCCATGACATCCTTCATCCATGTCGAGCGAACCTACTCGACGACCCCAAGTTGGCAGAAATCTGTGGAGGGCGTCCAAGCTTCCAGTCAGGCACTGTACATAGATAGGTGAAACTACAACGTCTGACGACATTAACTACCGGGTTACGCTCATCATTCACCACCCAAGCAGCTTGCATCTACAGCCCACTGGCTCAAAATTTGATCCTTTATTATTGATAAAACCACGAATCACTTCAGGGGATTTGGAAACCAACAAGTGAATGCGGATAATACCCTCAGACAATTCAGTTCGCCTGGTTTGACCTGGGTGGCCTCCCAAGATTAACGTAGCGTTAAGCTTTTCTGCTATTTTCCCTGGGCCTTTTAGTACTTTCAGCTTCTGGTTTTTGGGGTGACTTATGTAGAAGCTGTCGCTGCCTTGAAGACGAGGGGATGATAGTGAGGGCCAAGCACAGTTGCTCCTTCCAACGTGAGCGTCGACTGGTTATCATTGTAGTACCGGTATCCTTGATTTAATCAACTACAGATAGTCCTCACTACCTTTTCCACGTCTCCAGCAGAGTAGGGAAAGGCTGGGAAGTATAAATGCGCACCACCAAACCCCTACCCATCCAGATATTAGCCACGAAAAAATCTTACATATGAATGGCAAAAGCCGATAAATGAAATAGCCCCATGAATCGATACTGAGAAATTAAAATTTCAGTTTGCTTTGCTATTAGAGAGTAGTAAATTGGTTGGTAGCTCGTTCCGAGGGGCGCACGTTTATGAACCTGCCAGCTTTACCACTACATCGCCGAGCCGTTGCAATTCGGGTGTCAGAGAAGAAGTTCATTTTAATATATAAATGAACTCATAGGTCTCGGTTCGGTTGAAGGTGAAGTTGAATGCTTGAGGTAAGGGTCTAAAAGAAGTAGTCTTATTCCCTACACCAACTGCAAGTCTCACAACGAGCTCTACATTCTACACTTCGTGGTTTGACACAATTGCTATCTAAGTGTCCCTCTCGTAAGTCCTTGTACTTCAACTTTCTTTTCTTGTATGAAGGTTACTGTTATCGAATCACTTGACATGCGACTCGCAGAGGGGTGATAAGTAAGCCCATCCCAGTGATTATCTTCCTTCCGTATCCTTTCTGGTCTGCTTTCACGATAGCGGTGAAGTAACCGTCTCACGTGTCTATTTCCATATCTAGAACTGCAGTCTCCCTTGCGACTCCTAGCATGCTCGCTTACCTTAATGAGCCTCGTGCAACCCCATCAGCCAGCAGCCCATAAGACGGTCACCAGATTTTTATGCAATGCCATCAGATTTATGGCTCAGCCAATGGGTTTATGTAAGTTGAGACATGTCATGCCAACATGCCGCCACGATCGTGCGTAGCGAACAAGGCCACACGTGTGGCTTCAGCCTCTTCGCATCTCTCCACAAGTCTATTCCTGTCATAATCCACCACTGCAGATGACCGAGGTAATCTGAATTCCGAATGTTTGCTTTCGGGTTAGTGGTTTGGGCGTCTCGCATAGACGTTGTGGCGTTGAGTTGTTTCTGATCTAGATGAACCGGAAGTGAGCCGAAAGGTCCAGGATATAGCTTTTGTGGATCTGAGTGTGTATTGTGACAGATGAGAGGCAGCTCAAGTAGGTAAATAGGGCAGAATGTTAGGTTTTTGTTGCACTTCGCATGCGTTACACTCGCGTTGGCTATGTTTCTCCTGGGCTTTTTGTGGGAACATCCAGAGCTGAAGACAAGAAGTGGGTGGGTCCAAGTATACACTAGTGATGATCTTTCGTCGCTCCAATGGGTCATATACATTGTTAGGCAGATTTTGTTGCAATTCGCAGTCGTTACACTGCCATTGGCCGTGTTTTTCATGTACCTCTGTCACAAAGGTGTCGCACGTGAATAGACTTAATAGGATCTAAGAATGGTACATGTGATATTGATACCAGGAGCTATTATGTTGGTGGTAAGCACATAAATACCATCTGCAGCATAACTTTACTTACGGTGTGTTTGTAATTCCTGTTACATCGCTTAGCATTCGCTAGATGGCAAGTTGATATGACAAAATGTTACCTCTGAGCTGATTTAACGCATCCTCTCTTTTAGTTTGTCATTTATAGATGTCTTTGTGTTTGTTCCCCAATGATGACCAATACTTGTTAGTAGTGATACGACCTCTCTTCGCAGCTACTCAATGAGAGAAACACGTACTTCATCGACCTGAAGAGGAAAATTATCACCGATCAAGTTAAGCCCTGTAATAGATATGTTGGGCATATAAATGTTAAGATTATAGAAGCGATCTACCAGTCTGGTTATTTGTCTACGACTTTAGCCAACAAAATCGATGAAGAGGTTACTCAAATTGTCAACACCGCCACATTTACCTCTGTTGGATACTTGAGACAACCTATTATCTCCACCGACGCTAAGGAGTCCACCCCAATTGAGTGAAGAGATTTCGGAAATAATTTCAACCTGGTATATCTAAATCAAGCGGCCAGTTTGGAATATAATCACTACCAATTCTAGGGACTTCATCCATGTTGTGAAAGACAAAATAAATAACCGTGGCGGGCAAAGTCGAAGGTTCAGAGAGAACTCAACATCCCAAATATAGGATTTAATCTTAGACTGTTGGTAGAGTTTTCTGACCTCCTAGAAGATCGGAACTAATCCTTACCAAATCCTCATTCGATAGTGTATCTTTTTTGATTCCGTAGATGGCCTCATTTATCAAAGCCGCTGCAATCTCGCTCACTTCGATTTTTCCAAGACCAACAACTGCACGAACGACTGTGATAAGCATTGTTTTTGCCATGGACATTCGACCTGGCGCGTCGATCAACCCGGGCTTTGCACAACACGCCACGACAGCGCCTTTGGACTCTTTGGCATAGTTGAGGACGTAGGACTCGGCTTTCCCCTATAAAAGTACGGAATTAGTATTCAGTCTTGACATTAGTTGAGCATGTCTTGAAGATGAAGTGAATAATTAATACACGGTGGGACTAGGTACTTACACGTATCAGGGCATAGTCGCCCATGATGAGAGGCTTCTTGGTTTGGTCACGCTCAGCCTGAACACCGCTGATGTAGAGGAATCTAAATGGTTTCTCCTTCGATGCGAGTAGAGACATAGTCTCGATGCCTGTCACGGTATAGTCGTAACATATCTTGTTGACGTCCTCAAGTGTCATCGTCTTGAGCTTGGAAGGCGTGACCGCAATAGTCCTATGGTATGTCAGCATCAAGTCTGACAATCCCTTCAATAATAAGCCATGGAATTGGTTCTATTGGTTCTTTGCTACAATGGCATACCAGATACATGCATCTGCACCCGCAATCTCCTTTTTCACCTCGTCCGAGTAGTTGCCAAAATCATCGCAAATGACCGATTTCACTTTGGATGTATCAGCACCATCTTCTACAACGGTCTTACGGCGGGCGATAGCGACGATAGAAGTGATAGCGGGGTTGAGAATGGCTTGGTGGAGGATTTCTGTGGCAACAAAACCCGTCGAGCCTGCGAGAATCAGCTTCATGGCGTTGGTGGTTGACTTGGGTAAGTACGATCGATGGATGAGAGAAGGAGGAATAAAACGTACTTGAAAGATGCGCTCTAGCTTAAACGAATGCTTCCCGGCGACCGTCATTTTAACTCCGAGTCATCCAGAGATGAGTTGACCAAACGGAGTGGTGGACTTACAGCTGTTGTCAAGTGGCGGGGGGAAAGGCAGCTCAGAGGCGAGGTTCTGAGACAATGTATGATGAGAGGTAAACTACTGCATAGGCAAATTTCCAGAAACTCTACACTGATTCCTTGCAGCTTCTACGGGATTGTTGTGTGGCAGGCAATTTCAGCAAAGTGAATAACCTTAGCCTGAAATATTAATAAGGAGCGGGTTTCTTCGTAGCTTTCTTAGCTGCACCCTCTAATCGACCTCGGAACACAACCTTGCGAACTATGAGTAACAAATGGTAAGCTGGTTCTTGACACTGGGATTATGGTTGCATGCTCACTATTATATTAAACAGTGAAGACAATAAACACATGGTGCTTTTTAACGAAGATGGTATTCGGTGATTTATGGTAATTTACGTGAGGTGTCTATGCTCAATTCTCTTTCTATGGTAAGGTAAATCTAAAATAGTCTACTTCAACGACCGAGCAAGGCCCAAAAAGCCGCGCCGCATTCACTCTACTCCTGAATAATACGTTCACCCCCTTATTAAAACATTATTGACTGCTTCATACATTTCTCCATATTACACAAAAGCCTATGTTTGGCATCATTTGCGATCCTTTTTCACTTTCCTGGATAAGACCATTTGATATCGCCCTGAGTATTAAAAATAAAATCAAAAATCAAAAAATCGCAATGCCTCCGTAGAGGCTAATCTTGACAGTCTGATCCAGGTAGAAGAGGACGTGGCCCAACACGACTTGAGAATCGCTATTATTGAGCTGATCTGTACCATGGCCTCAATCATTGCTCCAAACTAGCCTGAATAAAGTCAACCTATTGTGTATAATTTTGGATAAGTTTCGCACTTAACAACTATCCTACTACCACCAAGAAGAGCTCATTGTAACCAATCAGGATATGATTTTGAGGGCACTCTCTTGTCTCAACCTAGCAAGCCTCTCGCTATCTCTGTTGGTCATCTGGAGAAGCTCATCAACTTCACTCTCAGCCTTATCAACAATGGTAAAAGCTTCTTCGTAGACTTCGTAGACTTCGTCATCAGACAGCTGGTAACGGAGGAGAAGAGTGGATGCTGTGGCCGTCGAGATTTCGAGTTCAGTGATAGCGAAGGCCGCATTGGCTCGGAGTCGCGCTAGGCTGAGAACCAATTTACTGTCAATCCATATTATGGCGAGCTTGCA
This sequence comes from Hymenoscyphus repandus, assembly GCA_001414415.1. Lineage (NCBI taxonomy): Eukaryota > Fungi > Ascomycota > Leotiomycetes > Helotiales > Helotiaceae > Hymenoscyphus > Hymenoscyphus repandus. The sequence goes on along the minus strand of LLCE01000057.1, from coordinate 17,675 downwards.
TTCATTGATGTTATGTTGAAGGGAACCAAACCCTTTCCAAGGATTGCAGTATGAACTTCCATAGCCGACAAACTGTCCACAAATGCTTTTCGATGGTCACAGAGCGGATCGAGGTTGGAAATCATTTTTCTAGGCTCCAGGTGAATCGTGTTTGACGGAAGTATAGTCTTCCGTTAAAGTACCCGAGATAGCGACAACTAGATGAAATGCTCTCAGCGAACAGATATCTAATGTGTCGGTTTGTTCACAAGCCTCTCGGATATATGTGAGATAGAGGATATAGAGAGAAAAAGAAGTGATATAGTGGTCCGAGAACAGCCTACAAACATGACTTGAAACTGAGTTGCCATACTGTCTGTACAAACGCAAGTAATCAAGACTCAACATAGGGACACGAAGGAGTGAATTGCAATGCAAGCATGTTGCAAGAATCGACTCGCTTTGACTGACACTAGTAAGACCTACTATCCTATGGTCTTGAGCGAGCATCCTGTCCGAATGGCGATGAGAGTGAGCTGCAGCGTTAGCTCCTCCTTTCAAATGGTTGAAAGCTGTAGGCTATAGAAACCCCGCTTGATGAGACTGATGTGAGTTCAGATACCAACAATACATGTCGAGCAGCTCATCCTTTTAGCGCAGGTTTCATTTAAGAGAAATCACTTTGGCGCTAAAATAGGCCCTCGAGGTAGCGCGGTTATGACTTATTAGAACGAGATAGAGATTCTGCACTATCCGACAAAGATTTTACAAGCGAGTATTGAAGTTTCTCAGCCGTTGCGCTCGAAGTCGTTTGACACCTGTCAAAGTTCCAACCGTTCAGGTTTGTGCAATCTCCAGCCTCCAAGCACCAACCCAGACACCGGTTGCCAAGCATCAAACCTTATTCTCCCCCGACAAAGGGGAAAAGTGCTAGCCAATCACGTGGCTCAGAACCTCACTGCAGCCCTTGTCGTTTTCAGCTTGAAGGATACGTAATCTAAAAATCTGTACCGCCACTTCGTTCGTCAACGAAACATTTTCCAAGTGGAAGAAGTCGGACTCGCAGATGCCAGTGCATCTCAAGATTGGTGGACTCGTGTACTTTACCGTGTCTAGAAAGTCCATGGATCTCAATTTTTAAGCAAGAATTTCTCTCCCTCAAGAGTTAACACCCTTGAAAAGCGTGGCGATGTGTTTGCTGGGTCCATGCGGAAAGGATCCTGCAATTTCCAAACCTCGAATCGGTGAGGTCGCATTTGGGAAGTACCCCCTGCTCCTATTGTTGTTCAAGAAAAGCAAAGTGACAAGGGTATCATAAATATAGTCTGGCGAAGCCCTAATGGATTTTGAGCGCCTTTGGGTCTTGCACTCTTTGAAAACGCACCTTTCCTGTCTATATTCTGTATACAGCCTTCGCGCTCCATGTCTACAAGGCGCAAATGTTCCAATCAAATATGTCCGATGAGAAGTTGACGCGAACTGGAGTTCACACCGAAGACGCGACAAATGCGCCGCAGGATGAACTGGCGCGACAAGGAGAAGAGTTGGAGGCGGTTGAGAAGACCCTTGGGATCTGGCAGTCGTGTAAACAGAATAAGCTCGTATTGGTCTATATTGTAAGCGGCATCATTTTTTGCTGAGAGAATTGCGCTCATGGTTTCGTAGTTGGCCGCGTATTCTTGTACAGCTGTGTGGGGTTACGACTCGATCGCCAATACCGCTACGTTAGCTATGCCCTCGTTCCAGATATACTTTGGTCAATTTAGCAGTCGTTTGAATCAGTACTATTTGGAATCGATATGGACTTCACTCTGGGCATCTATGACGGGTCTTGGTCAGATCATTGGGTCTGCGATCGCGGGTCCTGTCTCGCAGAGAATCGGGAGGAAGTATACCGCGATGGGGTCTGGAGCCATTACCGTATGCTTGCACCGTTTGCTCATGTTAGTTTGCGACTGACCCTTAGTAGATTGTAGGAGTTGCTATACAATACGTCGCCATGAGGAAATGGGTACTTCTTGTGGGCAAAATGATCAATGGTGCAGCCGTCGGTGGTCTTCTAAGTGTTGGCACAACATATGCCTCTGAGGTTGCACCACCTCGCCTCAGGGGAATATTACTTGGAGGTCTTGCGTTCTTCGGTGTTGCGATGCAATGTGCTGGATTAGGTGTTGTCCGGTCATTTGTGCCCAATGTTAAACCCATTGCATTCCGAACAGCCTTGGGACTCCAATGGCTGGTGGGTGGGATTCCCATTATTGCTTTCTTCTTGGCTCCAGAGTAAGTTGTATACGTTCCAGGGTAGCCTTTCTAAACTAAACATGACCAGATCGCCCAATTATCTCCTTCTTAGGGGCCGTGTTAGGGAAGCGACCACGGCGGTAACTCGTCTCTATGGCAAAAACAACTTCATTGACGCCAGAGTTGCACACTTACAGTCCGGGATAAACCGCGAGCGTGAGAAGAACAACAGCCTGAATCCAACCTATCTTGATTGCTTCGAAGGCACCAATCGCAAGCGTACACTAACAGTGTGTCTACTTATGCTAGGCAACGGACTCATAGGCTCAGCTTTTCTAACCCAAAACATCTACTTCTTAGGCTTGGTAGGCTTGCCAGCTGTTCGCAGCTTCGATATAAATATCGGCGGATTCGGCCTCGCTCTCTTGATAATTCCTCTTTCCTGGCTCTTCGGTGACAAAATTGGACATCGACCTCTATACCTTGTTGGAGCTGCAGGAAACGCTATTGGAATGGCTGTGGTTGGAGGCCTGGGATACGCACCGGATAACGATAGACCTTCTGTGTGGGCTATTGGTGTTATCCTCAATCTTCTGATCACTTGGCAGGTGTTCACTTCTTTCATGGTCTCTTGGTCCATGGCCCCTGAATTGTCATCATATACGCTTCGTCAACCAACGCAGAGCATCGGCATTTGCGTCCAAGCATTCTCCAGCTGGTTCTTCGCTTTCGTTACACCTTATATGTATAACGTCGCTCCCGATGCGGGCAATCTCGGCGCGAAAACTGGTTTTATTTTTATGGGAACTAGCATCATTCTCTTCGTCTGGGCGTGGTACTGGGTACCCGAGACCAAAGGTCTAAGTACTGAGGAGATAGATTTACTATACGAGAGAGGCATAGAGCCTCGTTTCTTCTCAAAGGAGATCGAGAGATTGAGAAAGGGAGCAGAGGAGCAACGAGAAGCAGACCGTAGGAGAGACGACATTGAACTCAAAGAATTCGAGGCTAGTGGAGGTGACAGACATTCATTTGGCGAGGGGAGAGACGAGTTTGGTCTATGATATTTGGGCATGGCCTTTTCTTTCTTTGATACCGCGGGACTAGGGAGGAAGGATGGGTTGGTGACGATGTATGATGATTGGATACCCACGAGCGATATATTTTCAAGTATTTATTATAGGGAGGTTGAATGTTTGCGATCCTAAGGTTATAGGAGACGGAAGAGATACTTCGGAGCTTGGAAGATGAATGAAAATGTATACAAGTGGTATATGAATAGTAATCAAATCGGCAACATAATTATCTTCAATACTTAGATAAGTGAACAACTGATATCAATACACAAAGTTAAATAAGGTATATCACGTGCAGACAACCGCATCACTTTAACAAGTCGCGTCAACCCGATTTCACCCCGCCATTATCCTTAACACCGTCTCCCAAAGCTCCCTTCTTACAATCACACACCATGGCAGACACCACAATAACACACCTCAAAACCGCCTTTCTCCGCAGTCAAATCACTACCCTCTCCACCCCCTTCCGTCCCTCCTCAGCCTTCCTCGACACCCAAACCACCGCCGACAATTCCCTACGCCCGCGACACCTAGACGAAGCCTTAACCAAACTCAACACTCGGCTCAAACACCATAATAAGACGGCGTACGGCTCACAGGCTGTAAGACACGTTGCGGAGCAGATTGATAGACTGTATTGGAACGCTGGGGATGGGGGTCCCGGGAAAGGGTTTGCGGGTGGGGAGGAGTGGGTCATTAGGGGTGAGGATTTAAGTATGCGCTCTCTGTCTTTTGGGCCGTGTTGGGATATTTACTGATGGTTTGTTAAAGGTAGACCAGATCTCATCGAACAGCTACCAGAATCCTGGTCCGAGGAGGCCACCAGACGCGCCCCCGAGAAATCCGCACAATTCGCCAAATCACAAAAGCAACTGCTAGAATTGAATGAAAGACGCAATGCGGCGAAGGAGAAGGTGGAGGCGTATAAAGCCTTGAGGGAGCTGTTGGAACCGTTTGGGGATGTGGGGGAGGACGTGCAGCCGAATGTTGTGAGGAAGGATGGGGAGGTTGAGAGGGAGTTAGAGAAGATGAAGTTGCTTTTGTTGAGGGTTGAGAGGGCTGTGGGGGGGTTGGAGAAGGATGGGAAGGAGGAGGGGGTTATGGATTGGGAGGTGGAGGAGGAGAGGAAAGTATTGGGGATACTTGGCGGTGATTGAAGCGTCTTCAATACGATGGACTGACACTCAGCACATCGAAAGCTCTTGATGTGCAAGAGCGTCTACTTTGGAGAAAACCGACGAGTCGGGATGGGGTTGGAGGAAGAGCGACAGTTTGAGAACCACAAAGGACGCCCTGGGATGAGGTAGATCCTATGCGACCAATGCAATCGATTAACCTTGAACATCTAAGAGGTTCATCATATGCGATGCGGAGAGGTCGATGACATGTCAATGAACGATGAAGTGTCCAAGCTCGAGGCTACATCTGTCTTGACCCACGGATTGAGCGATGTCAATGGCACCGTATCTGTATCTATCTCCTCTGCCATTGTGGCAATAACCCGCAGTATGGTTGACGCTCTATTATTTGGTTTTCAGCATTAGTTTTGCTAAATAGCAAGAAACTTACCTCGATCTTTCGAATCGCTAGAGGTCAGCTATCTTATGATCACATTCGGCTTAAAAGTTTTCATACTAAGATCAGCTGATATAGAAGGAACCGTTTTAATATTCACACATCCTTTGGAAGTAAACAGCTGGCTTCAATTCAAGTTTTGTGAGACACCAGCACCATTTGACATGTCCCTTTATCGAAGACCACGAGCAGCGGAATTCGAACCCCCTCCCCCTCCCGATCTGCTCTATGATTCTCTAAGTCCGTGAAAAGCCTAGAGGCTGATACCCGACCAATCGCTACCTTTTTCATCTATAATCCAAACCAAGCGATCAAGATATCAGACCAAATTCACTTTCATGCAGTTGGTTGTTTCGGGTATCGTCCTGTACTTCAAGTTGGGTATCTTGTTGGGTTGTTGATCTTTTGTCCTTTCTCTCGTTCTCAACTAGCCAAAGTCATTCTACATTATCTGGATGATTAGAATCGCCACAAGCTAGACGGGGGGAAAGGGAGCTCGCTTGGTTTTAGCAGAGACTTTGACAGACAATTCTCTGCTTCTTTGTCGTAGCAGGGAGGGAAAGGGGTGTCAGCTAGTTTGAGCGATAAATTTTCTATCTCTTTGTTGATTAGAGTGAGTGAGAAGGTACCTATCTTAATAAACTCGGGGATGCACGCTTGACTTTAAGATTGATAATCTCTTTTATCGAGTATTGGATTCGCTCTGTCTTCATCTACTTGAAGGTATATTTGTGGTTGGTTGATCAAATTAATTAAACCGGTTCTGATGATAACTAAACAAATTCGGCAATTTTTCTACCCAGCTAGCTTCATAATTTACTGAGACACCCACCCAGTATCGCCCGTGCATACGTAGACTAGCAACTGAATTTTGAAGTTAATTGATAGACTCAATGGTTGTTTTGACACCTCCCTTGGGTTGATTACACGGCTTAGTAGGAACTCACTTCACCCAGGACAATCAACTGTTGTTGCCCCTTCCTCGAAGTCAGGTCAGTGATTTCTGCAATCATAGGCAACTGAGCTGATGCGATCAAATGCTGTTTTCTAAATGCAGCGCTTCTGTTTAGATCTGCCTGTCCAAGAGTACCAAGTTGTATTTCAAAAATGACCTGGACCAAGAGGAAAAGCCTTTTCTGACGTCATGAGACCCCTAATATGCATAAACATATCCGATGCTTTAAAGAAGTATATCGGCGGGCGCTCAAGTAAGGAAACGTGACACGGGTTGCAGTGACACGGAATAATCGACGAATTCTAGAAGCAATAGGAACTCCTTGCCTCTAAGATTCTTACTTTCTCGACAGCTTCACAACCTCGAGTGACACGGCTGCAGGATAGAACATATAAGCTTCGATACTTTTCCAGAACTTGATCAGAAGAGTCAGGCAAGTATGAATTCTGCCATCGCATGTATGCCTTGCCCAACCAACTCGAAGCCATTAAAGGTGATATTATGTTTCAAAAGATAGAACTTCATACCCTTGTATGCGTAACCTTACACTCACGAACTATATAAACGACGTGTTTCCAACGCAAATTGTCCGAGTATCCCGAAGCCAGGTGATCAGAAGCTAAATTATCCAAAGCATTGTGTTGTTCTTGATCATCTCGAAACAAACGTCCATCATCATTTGACGGTCATCGTTTTGAGCTCGCGAACTCAAAACGGTAATATTGTCAGACGCATGAATGAATGTCAAGCTTCTAGAGCCCAGAACCATGGACAGGATCTGATAACTTAGAACTATTGAGTTATCGGGTGCGATATTGACAGGGTGTATAATCCCGATATTGGAGAAAAGACGAAAACAGTAATTCAAATCTCGCATTGCGTGATGCGCATCACAAGATCAAGCTCGATCTGACCATCAACCTACATGATATCACGGGCAAAAAGGTTTGAACTATCAAGCCTGTGAATTCCTGAATTCCTATTGAAGTTTTGCTAGCCGAAAATACGGAAACGAAACATTGAAAAATGCCTTGGTTGACTCTTATCTCACATTTTGATGCAGGCCACAAGGAACCCTCGGTAGTCTAGGCGAAATGACGTTTGTATTCGTACTCGAGACTTTCTGGCCACGCGTTCTGGAAACAGAGTTGAGTGCGAACGAAACGCAAGAAACAAAAGAATGTTCAGATAAACAACCTACACTACGTCGCTGGTGTGATTGGCTTGCGCCAGATAACGATGGGAAAAATGGAACCCCTATATTTCTAACCCGTCCAAGGCGTAAACTGAGGGGTCGTGATCTCGATGGCCGACAAAAGTTCCTTGGGATGGCGAAATCCGGGAGAAGGTCAAGGCACATCACACGTCTAGCATTTCAGGGGTAAAATCACTCAAGCATGCGCAATGTCAACTCTCCTTCGGGAACCCCAGACAGACGATCAAGGAACTGAACACAGCCTTATCCGTCGGCGTGCCCTGAACGGGATCGTGCGAGTGGGCGAAAGACCTGGGTGAGCTGGTTTCAGGATCCAGGAGGTGTGTGTGTCTGGCTTTTTGGTGGCATGTGCCAGGTTCGAATGGCACTACTGTAGAATGACAAGCGAGGGATGATAAGGGGTTGAACCGCGGGGGAGGATTAAGTTCAGGGGCAACCTCTGACGGCAGGATCACCGCCAATAGCAGAAGTTGGGAAGGATGAGGCGAATGGGTGGATTCCTAGGGTCATTGCATGCGTTTGAAGGTTGGAAGAGAAGTTTCAAGAAGTTCTATTTAGAACTTTAACCTGGAAGCCTAGTTCGTGCCGTGAGTTCCTGACTCCCAAGAGTGCAAAGTATACGTCGTTAGTATGACGAACGAGGAGTAGAATGGAGGGTTGAGGCACTTGACGAGCGAGATATCTTGGCGAAGCGAGATTCCTGTGAGATCACTGTCGGAACTAGGTAGTGAGATCTGAGGGGGATACGAAAGTCAGAGGTTTGATAGTGAGCTTGATGTTGGTGCGTACTGTACCCGGAGACTTTGGTACAGGACTTGTGGGAGGGACCACGATCGAGGTCAAAGATTTTGGATTGCGGGTGAATGCAAGTGGCACAGATCAGTGTAGGATATTCTGATAGCGCGGACTGTGCGGTAGTGTGTGTGCGTGCAGCTCTCACTTGTCTACACTCTTCACACATTTTGAAGCGATTTTGGTGTGGAACAAGGACAACTCAGACGGACTGTTTCCCGGGAAATAAACCATTCTTAGAGACCCTCAGGCAAGACTCCAGAGGATTCGAGTAGAAGTGATCATCTGGCCTTTGGCATGGTGAAATGCGACCATTGAGTACTCTGGTCTGCTCTATCGAGTTCCCGGAAGCCGATGTTCTACTCCTGCAGCTTACATGTTAGAGTCAATACTCTTCATGCAGACATCTGCACATTAAACGCGCAATGGTAGGAGTCTAGCAAATAAAAGTCGTGGGGAGGGAGCACTGGGCCGGGAGCTGACCATCAGCGGACGCGCCTCAAGCGCGTCTAGAGTGCTGTATCGAGTTCTTCTTGCGTCAATTGGCTCGCACGATTCCACGACACCTGGCGGCGCCACGACCATGCCTCTGGTCCGGCTAAATCGAATGACCGCTGACAAGTCACTAGCCGGGTTCGAAGGGTGATGTGCCGTCTGGCTGGCGGGTTATTGCTTCGATGAGAGAATTTCCGAAATCCCAGTGGAATTTCAGTACGGAGGGGTGGACTCTGAGAGACTCTGAGTGGCTCTGTGGGACTTTTCAATTTTGGGTGGCGGGCACGGCGGGCACGTGAATCCACACCTTACATTGGATGTGCATGCAAGCGCCATTGAACCATGGGGACTGCAGACTTGCATACGTTCTTGAAGGGGGCCAGCCTGAGGGCCAGAGATATGTAGATCGAGAGACTGGAGAGTCGGGGAGAGACCGCTGAGATGACCACCAGAGTCTTGAGCTGGGGAGAGGGCTGAGGAGCGAAGATCGAGGAGGATTGTTATCTTTTACGTTCATCGATTGCAGGAAAGAGCAGGGTCTGAAACGAAATCGAAGAGATGATGTGCTGTCAGACCCAGAGCATAAGACGGACAAGGTGGGCAAGATAGACCAGGTGGACCAGGTGGACAAGATGGACAAGATGGGCAAGATGATCAAGATGGGCAAGATGGGCAAGATGGGCAAGATGGACGCGTTCGTGTGGTATGATTGGACGTGTGTATCTGAAGCGGGAGCGATGAGCAATCGAGGGGTGTCGCACTGTCACACTGTCGTACTGTCGTCAGGACTCTCGTCAGGAGAGAAGACGAATCAGGTGAGGACGAAGGGATCCCTCGGGTTGAAGAATGACTCGCTAAAATGCTCAAGCATCATCCACTGCCCAAGCAGTTCAAGTCTTCAAGTCCATCGACATTGGACAAGGAGGAGGCATTATTTATTGATTGGTGGCGCATGAGAGCCAAGCCACGAGAATCAATGGCAGACAAGCAAGCAAGCAAGCAAAACAATGCAGCAAGCAATAGCCCCTCTCCTGGCTTCAATTACAATTCGTCATGATGAAGCAGAATTGAAGGCCCATTTACTAGGGGGCAGAGACCTTTACGTCGTGAAAAGACTGTAAATAGCCGTCGAGGCGCCCATCTGCAATCGTCCTGGTCGATCCACTACCGGTACTGCTACGCCTTCTTGATAGCCTCGAAGTGTGCAGGAGCTATAGCGTACGCGGCTGTGTGAATGCTGCCAGTGGTGCGAGGTCTGCTGTGCCTTGAGATGCCTTGGGAATGGTTTCCAAAGATATCTCGACAACGAAGTGAGGATCGATAACAAAGACCCATCTCGCGACCCTACGGCGTCTGAACCATTGACGGGGTCCTCATAGCGCCAGGATGTAAGCGCAATGCCAACAACCCGACCATGTGGAAAGTAAGATATGTTTGCTGGTTGCCGGCTGGCAACGTGGCCTGTTAGGATGCTAGGATGTTATAATGTCAGGATGTTAGGATGTTAAGATGTTAAGATGTTAAGGAGTTAAGGAGTTAAGGTGTTGAGGTGTTAAGGTGTTAAAGTGTTAAGGTGTTAAGGTGTTAAGATGTTAAAATGTTCGGATGTTTGTTTTATATTCGTGTGGCGTTTGGGAAAGGGGACTTTTGGCGGTCGCTTTGGAATTCCTCAGAAGTAGGAAGTAGGGAGTAGGAAGTTTGGGTGACTGTTTGCTAGTTTACAAGCCGTTGCCTGCAATTTCCAGAAACCATGGATCTCTGGGTCAGTGGGACAGTGGGACCACCCGCTGGTGCTTAAAAAACAATTCGTCAAATGGCACCCCTCCGCGTCCTCCAAACTTGAGAACAAGTGATTAATTGTACCCAACTCTAATATGACGAGGGACTGTGAATATTTCAAACAGTGTCATCACTTACTTCGGGTCAAGCTATACATACATACATACATACATACATACATGGGCACACACACACACACGCAGATATATATCCACACATACACACATGCAGACGGTGGCATAAGAAGCTTGACATCTTAAAGAGCTTACCATAGCAGGCTCTCTCACTCAATTTCACGGTGCGTGGGTTATCGATGGCGGGGCTGCAGTGAAGCGTGATCAACAGCTGTCTCTTGCCCTCTGGGACCATCGAGCGAGTATCAAGGAACAGCAAGCAGCTTGCCGGGTTTTCCTGAGCAAAAGCAAACCCCCTGCTTCCATCGCAGCCAATGAACGGCCAATTGAGAGGACTCTTTAGGTCGGTGGATGCTTCCCAAACAGCAGCCATTCACCCCTGCAGTGGCAGGGACAGTCGTAGGGGCAATCGCAGGGGGAGTCAGTCGCAGGGGAGTCGCAAGGGCAGTGGCAGGGGCAGTCGTATAATAACCTTCTAACACATTGGGAGGAATCGCTGCCACTTCCAGCCTAGCTCCTTCGTTTTCTCTCGCCTCGTTCGCCTGTCTTGCCGACTCAAGCCTTCCTCTAGCTTAATGGACTCTCTGACTGACAGGGTTTTGACCGGCTCTGACCGGCTCTGACTGGCTCTGACTGACTCTGACTGGTTCTGGCTGGTTGCTTGTCGCTCCTTGTCGCTCCTTGTCCCTGCTTGTCGCTGCTACTCATTGCTACTCGCTGCTACTCGCTCTCTTCGCCTGGTCCCTCCTGCCTGGTCCCTCCTGCCTGACCTCCCCCTTCCACACCAAAATTCGAAATCCTTCCGTCCAACCATTCAAACTCTCTTTTCTTCCTCTGCATCGCTCTTCCTTCTTCTTCAACCACACACCGCCCTTCCCTTTCCTCTCGTTGTCGTCCTCGTCCTCGCCCTCGCTCTGTCCGTTAAATCCTCCATCCCGCTGAGTGATTATCCACGAGAGGTGTGCGTCTGTTGTTTGTCCATCCCTCTCATCTGATTGATTCAATTGCAAAGAAAGAAAAGCACCACCACAAAAAAAAAAAGCGAGAGAGAGAGAGAGAAAGAGAGAGTGTCTGTGTGTGTGAGAGAGATAAACAAAGAAAGAGAGAGCCGCCCAACCCCAAAAATTCAAAATCCTTCGCCTCATCTTCGCATCGCATCCGAACGCATCGAGCATCGATTACACTCTTCTGAGTTTGAGTGGTTGGCCCGTTATCCTTTGTTCGTCACATCCTTCGAGAAAAACAGAAACCACAACCGGCCTACAGCCATTAATCGGACTCTCTTCCCTCGTCGTCGTGTCTGCATCGCTCCTACTCTTTCGTCCACAACAAGCAACATTTCGTCACCTCGTGCCTTTCACCCGGTCGCTCTTTGTCGATTGCAGAGCATCGCGCTTTCTTCATCAACTCGATTCTCAATTCCAGTTCAATTCAACTCAACTCAATTATTATTGATTGATCAGCCTCGCCTGCTGTTTGCTTCCCCTGTCGGCTCCTGCTCTTCCCTCGCCTTCCCGCAATAGACTCGTCTCTGTAATTTCAATCCCCTCCACAACCACATACTCAACGACGCGTCGAGTCTTCTCTCGGGTCTCCCGGTTTTTGTCGACACTCTTGGATCTGCACAGCGCCAAAGCTATTCATTACAACCTTTTCCACTCGTCTCTACTGTCGCCTGCGTCAAAGGCTTGCCTCTGTCCTGCACTCGGAGCTTTTACAAACTACATAATTCTTCCTGTCTTCATACACACATTTCGATCGGTCTTCCATCGATCTTCTAATTCCACTAATACTTTCCGACTTGCTCCTTCGCTGAGCATCGCCCAATCGACTGCCGCCACTCTCTCGACGTCGACCTTTCACATCCGATCACTCCGTCAACCTCGCCTCGATCACCTCACCACCCCTCTCACCTGTATAACATCGAAAAATTGAGTATGGACGCAGGCGGTCTTGCTCAGATGTCTTACAACAACTTCCCTTCCAGCAATGGTCTGGGGATGCCGGGCTCCGGCTTTGCGGCCAGGCGAGCCAACGGAGGCAACCTCAAGCGTCTCTCGTTCCAACAACCCAAGCAAGCCGATCCTCAAGATAATGGTGCCCCAACTCCTCGTACCTCGCGATCTCACTTGCTTGCGGGGTTGAGAACCGCTCCCAAGTCTGCCGTCTCGGGCAGCTTCCCTTCGACTGCACCACCAACCCAGCTCCATCACAACACTGGGCTCGGTGCGAGCATCTACGCCGACAAGGAAAACTATGCTGGTCCCAAGACTGGTTATCCACACCAACAACAGCATGTCGGCTATAGTCAGATGAACGCCCAACGCCAGATGTATCCAGTTGCGGAGCAGATCCTCGCTCCACCCGAGATTCAAATCGATGAACAGAACCAGGAGAACATGGACCCCAACCTCTATGCTCAGCTGGTAGCGACCAACATGTACCTCGCAGAGCAACAGCAACGTCTTCAACAGCAACTCATGAGCGTTCAAGCTGCTGCTCAACAGTTTCAAGGTATGAGCTTGGGTATGGGACAACCGCAATTTGCCACACCACCCATCACTCCTCACAACATGTATCAACAGCAACAGGTCAAGAACAACATGCAACCCATCGTCACTCCGGTCATGGGTGCCCAGCCAGGTCTCTACTCGTGCTATCACCCCGCCACTGGCCAACAGACTTACTTCATGGACCAGAGCGGCCAAGCAGCCCAGTACATTCAAGAACAAGCCATTCAAGCCGCACAGCCTGCTCAGTACTCGCCCCCTCAACAACCGGGCACTCCACGATTCCAGGTCTCTCCACCACCGCCATCTGAGACTCCTACCTTCACTCGAAGCATCAGCCCCCCAAAGAAGTCTCAATCACCCCCACAGGATCATGCTCCATTGCCACCTCCATCAGCTGGTGCTTTCCGTCGCGGTCATCGCAAGGCCACTTCCATGGCAGTGACGATTGACAACACCACTCCGGTTGACGGACCTCGATCTGCTATGTTGCCCAAGTCTCAAGGTTTCCCACAAACACCAACTACCTCTGGCTTTGGTCCTGGTCAAGCTCGTGCTGGTGAGCACCCGATCCGCCAACCACGTGGCCCTCCTCCTCTGGATGAGTTGAAAGCGAAGCCCACCACCAAGTTCGAGGGGAGCAAGAACTTTGCTACACGTACACGCCGAAATGCGGTTCACAACCTTGTTCGTGCTGGGATGGAGCGTCGCAGAGGACCAGGAAGCAGCTCAGGTAGTATGTCTCCAGTGTCGGAAACCGAGGAAGTCGCGTTCTCGGTCTCATCCGACAACGACTCGGACAGTGGTCGCAGTGGAAGCGGAAGCCTTTCTGGACGCCCAAGTCTTGGAAGCTCGCGTACTTCAGCACACGGTGCCATCGGATCTGATCGACCATCGTCCCGCCAGAAGGATCACTCCCTCGAGCGCAAATCGGTCGCGTCATTCGACAGCAACTTCACGGCTGCCAGTGTCAGCAGTGATGAGGGTCACTCCGTGGGTGGAAGTTTCGCAGCCGTTTTCAAGAATGGAGGGAAGAAGCCTGAACCGACCGAGGGTCAGCGCAAGGCCCCCATGCTCGTTCTCACATCGGTTGAGAAGCGCAAGAGCTCTGTTTTCTAGAGTCTCGACAACATTGTCAACAAGGGTAGATCCCTATTGTTTGATATCCAATCATTCATTGTTTCCGTCAATTTGATATTGCATTCGACTGTGCATATTGCCATTGCTCTTTACTCTTTTACGATCAACGAATTACCGAGTCTTTAATATCGACATTTGAGATACACACAAGTACAACAGTTCCATTCCCTTTTCTTACTCTTCGTCGGTCTGTGGTATCTCGGGAGGAGATGGTTGAGGATTGCAGGGAAACAAACCTTGGATTGTATTCATGGTGAACTTGCTCTTTTGGTTTACAGTGGAGGGATTGGGGTTCGTGTTCTTTTCCGGCGCCGTGAATTGTCTTCTTTGGGTGGGTGGGATCAAGAAACGACGGAGAAAATTGTTCCATTGCATGAAACACATTACAAACCAGCCTGGAAGCGATGGTATGAGGGGACGACACATTCCGGATGCATGGGCTTGCTACTTTATGGGGAGGGGAAGCATTGGGTTATGGATACATAACTTGCGGCTAAGTTGGCGGATTAGTTGAGAGATTAAGTAGAGAATTGATGGATATATTGTAGCATAAACCCTTGTGCGTTTGTATGTGACTTGAATGCGGCGAACACGCTCGATTTAACTGGAGGTCTTTGGCCGTGGCCTCTTGCCTGTGTTAATCGTTATCCCCTGCGTATGGTGTCTTTCGCAACCATGGAAATCTAAGAAACTGGGCATATCTTTCGCCTGCACAAAATAAAGGCAGTGGGCGATGGATGGAAGCTAGGTAGATGAAATTGTCCGGCAAGGTTACTTACCACTGGGCAAGCTATCCTCACATTGGAGAATATCTTTGACAACAGAGAGCAATTTTCTACCAAGACCGCCTAGTACCAGCCTATTATCAGACGGAGAGTCGCCTTAATTATTATGTTGACTACATGAAGGGAGTAGAAGGATGGGTTGCCAATATTCGAGAGGGTGTTTATGTAAAATGTTTGAGATGGGACGGTTGTGACGTTGTTCTAAGGGTATGGTTAGCTCGTCAAGATATTTGGGTACCTGTTTCCGTGTGGGTCTTTGAAGATAATTGTTAAATGTTTGCATGTATACTTATGCTGTTGAGAATAGTAGGTTCGAGCGTCTCTAGTGGTTGCCATCGTCTGTTTATATGCAGGGTGTGGTTGATTTAGGGAGATTGTTAACTATAAGTTGCTCAATTTAGTGTTCAAAGTCTGTTCCACGAAATGTCTAGATCGCGGATGGAATATATTGTATTGCGTTTCGCCACTCTTGCTGATTCAAAGGTGTGTCTTGCTTTGTGGGGGTGACGGTGTGCGTAGAAAGGGAAAGGAAATTCGAACCACATTGCTTAGTAGCACCTGTTCGCTACCAATGTTGCCACCACCACCATCAACATAAGTGCTGTCTTTGTATGGATGCTACATCCCTATTTTAAGTGGTTACTGAAAAAGACAGAAGCTTCATATTCCCTCGGTGTTGTTGCTAAAAGTCCCATATTCAACCCTAATAAATTGATGTGATGGAAGGTTGGTATTTGAATGGTGGCAAGAATGCACTTCCTTGGATTATTTCTAGAATCACGCTAAAGTAACAGCATTTCTAGTATGACCTGCGTGTTGTCTGCCTCCTAGGGCCTGTCTCTTTCTACACAATGACCGTGCCGGTTCAGAGACTGGCGCGCCAATGAAGGACTGTACTCTGTCTCGGGGTACCAACAAGAGCGCCTCGAGGCTTGTTATTTTATTAATAATCAATCATGAACTTCTTCTCATGAACTCCCAACCACTTTGGTATATGTGATCTTTTCGACGTTGACGCTCTCCGTCCCATTCGCGTCTTTCCGTAGCTGGTAAACATATAGCGTCAAACCGATACCTTGGACCTGTTTTCAATCATTAGCACATCTCCTTCTTAAACAAACCCCATCCATCAACTTACGTCCATTAAACAAAAACTCGGCACCATCTCCTCCCCGTCCCCAACCCACCCCGTCGTAAAAGCCCCCGTTGCACTCCCTGGATTCACAAAAAACTTATTCTCATACTCAAAAGCGTCGAATCTATGCGTACCACCCCAACATAGCACATCCACGTCCATCTTATTTGCCTCCGCAAGCATGAGATCCATCTCCATCGGTGCGACCATGCTAAAGCCCTCCAAGAATCCAATCTTCAGCGACCCATGTGTGACGTTCTGCTGGAGGGGTAGCGAAGTGGCATCGGCGTCGAATTTTCCCTTGACTATCTTTAGGTCAGGGGTGATGGAGCGGAGGTAGTCGTATGTGGGTTTGTCGGTGAGGTTTCCGAGGCAGAGAGTTTGGCTGATTTTACCGGGTGTGAGGAGTTTTTTGAACTGTGAGATGGAGTGATTAGTTGTTTAAACCAAGGAAGACTGGGGGGAGATTGATACTTTGGCTGGGATGTCCATTGCCCGGTCTGGGATGTGTAGGTCCCCAATGACGAGGACGAGACGGCGCGCCATGATTGTATTTGGGATGTGGAGGCGACGTGGAATAGCTTATGGTGCGCGCATAGAGATTGTGAGAGTTGAGAGAATCCGGGGTTTGTCTGCAGATTGTCTAGAGAGTGGTGTTGTGGTGGTTATTGTGTTTTGAGTAGTTGAACTTCCGCCTCGTTGACAAGGCGTGAGGTTGATAGTCCGCTGCTAAGCGATGCCCCGCATTAACTTTCTTCCGCACATACCTTTTCCCCTCTAGACAATCCTGCTTTTCTGTCTAACTTCTTCGGGGAGTATTTAACAGGGGCTCTCCGTCTCTTAATATTCTTCCTAAGCTAGGTGCTCGCAACGATAAGCGACAGGCGCCTAGTACTGTAGAAAAGGTCTCTTATATATATTAAAAAGAGAATAGGCGAGATAGAGCTACTATATAGTATACCTATATCTATCGGCGTAAACGCCTCGGTCTGCCTATCGAAAGAGAGTCGGGTTAGGTAGTCTTTTAGAAAGGTCGAAGTCTACGCTATTAGACTAGTCGGTAGTCTTAGGCTATTTAGCTTCTTTAACAGCTAGTTTTTAGAGACGTAGTCGAAAGCCCTTTTTATATCTAGGAATAGGGTAGAGGTCTTCTTTCCGAGGCGTTTATTTAGCTCTACTTCCTGTAAGAGTAGTAGAGCCGCGTCTATCGCCGACTTCTTTAGTCTACCCTCTATTTAACTAGGGTAAAGGAGAGTAGTAGTCTTAGCTAAATAGCTTAGTCTCTACGCTAGGGTTGTTTATTTATTTTTTTATTCCTTTTAACGTCCTATATAAGTTAAGGACTATCGTAGGACGGCCGGACTAGAGCTAGTCTCTAGTTCGAGCGGTTCGAAATCTAGTTAACGATATATAGCCTCTATATTCTAGGAGATAGTAGGAGTCTAGCTCCGTGATAAAAGGAAATAATAAAAGAAAAATAAAGGAAAGTAGTTAATTTTTCGGCCTAGGCCTAGTCGGTTTCGTCCTCTAATCCTTCTTCTAGCTCCTCTCCCTCTTCCTCCCTTTCTAGTCTCTCTAGGTACTACTTTCTAGACGCTATTCCCGTTTTAGCTAGAAAGCTAAGTAGTTTCTCGATTCCGGGCCTAGTATATAATAAGAGCGCTCTAGTTAGTACTACTCCTTTTAGCTTCTATTTTAGTTCTAGTCTTACCTCTTTTAGTAGTAGATAGCTAAAGAGTAAGTAGTTAGTAGTCTCCTTAGTCCCGTAGGCGTAGAGGTCGCTCGTACTACGTCCTATCCGCTTAAGGTAGGCTTTTATATACCCGTGGCCTAGCTTTAGCTAATGGAACGTACTCGCTA